>FLSR01001106.1:133952-171440 GCA_900092035.1 Leuciscus waleckii
TATATATATATATATATATATGTTATATATAACATATGGGATTGGGATTGCTCAAGTAGAACAATGAAGGAATCATTGATCAATCATTGTTCAATCACTTTGAAATATTCGCAAATAATATTTGCATTTATTTTCATTTAAATATGCACACATATAATTTTATTTGTATGCATAATATGTCAAAAATGTAAAACGTTTCTTGTCTCGTCACACTCAGTAAGGAATTACATGAATCTCGCAAATTTTCAATTCAAAACGGCTGTATTTGGAAAAAGATAGGCGAGTAGTTTGCATCATGGATGTTACTGTCGGTTGTTGTTTCGCTATTTAAACTTTACCTCACTCTTTCAACATTAACTGATCCTTTCTGCTGGAATTCGTTCTGATTATGTGAACAGAAAACCCGCCTACTTTGATTTGATTGGCCATCTTCAGGCATGGCCAATCGAAGCCAATCGTATATATATACTGTATATATATGTACTGTATATATATAGCCCATTACAAGTGTTGTGTGTGTTTTCTACATACCTCAGCAGAGCTGACAGCTGGCTGGTGTAACTTTGTACATTTGTCTTATCACTGTCTGGGTCAAAGGTCAAGTACACCTCACTCTACAGCCTCTGCAAAGCTCTCCGGCTATCTAACTTTCCAGCTCACTAATTAAGCTGCTACTTCATTATGCTGAACTATAACATTGCTAATGGAAGGGAGATATGTTTATTTGTATGTTTTAGTGTAACCCAGGTGCAACAGTGGATTTTGATCCTAGTGTTTCCATGCTTCAGGGTATGATGGATGGCTCGAAGTTAGGGCATTGTTGATAATAATACAAGTCTCATGGTCTTTTGACTCGATATGAACAGGCAGGGCTTATAAAGCCACAACATGTGACTGTACCAGTACGTCTAGAGTGTCTACCAGGCACTCTTCAACTGCCAATACAAATATGAAAGCATGACAAACGTTATTTGTGCTGGGTTCAGTGGGTACACTCCAATCAAATAGATTTTGCCCTTTTGATTTTGTCATTCTGGTGTCATGCACACAAAACTGTTTCACATTCTGCACGTACCACAGTCTTTTTATATCAAAGCAGTTCCTGTGAATATAAAAGAAAACTCTGTTATGAGGATCTAGACAAACAGACAGATGGATATTTTTCGGATGGATGGATGGATGGATGGCGTAAAACGTATCGTAGTTGATCCGTACGTACCAGGCAATTTTAACCACCATAGAATGAAAGCGTCTCCTTGCACTTGAATGGACACATACACACAAAATTATGTCAAAATACTCGTCTCTGCGAATATTTTCATAAACACAGTCAGTTATGTCTTAAGTGAAAGTAAACAGTTGAGAAAGAAATTGGATGTGTATCATTATATTGGACTTAAAGTGTGCTTTATGTAATAAATGGAAAGCAAACTTACCTAAAATGTTTTATCTTTCTTGATGAAAAAATTGCTGAAAAATGCCAAACATTTTACCAAAGGAAATATGCAATCCGTGGTTTAAAAAACATAATATGATCCGAATTGTGAGTTGTATGATCCGTTGAACCAATAATGGATTTTTGTTATCTCTGAAATTTCCAGAGTTGCATAATTTCTAATCTTTTTATTTTTTTATTATTATTTACATGAACGCATTTTGTAATCTATGGCTAACTGCTAAGGAATTGAGGATATTTTTTTTTTTCTTGCAAAAGATCAGTAGTGCTGAAAGGAATTTTCCAAGCTTGTGGGAACTGCTTGGGACTGTTACTTATTAGTTTTTGTAATCAGTTTAGTCAACATGATCCTTGCAGCTTTAATAGGCATTCAATTCTCAAAAGTGCAATCCTTCTCTTTTCTCAGTATGTTTCTCTGGGATTCGGTGTCGATCTATTTGTGCACCAGCAGGCTGTAGATCATCATCTCTGCGTACCACAGATATAATCCATCTGGAATGAGGGAAAAAGAGTTATGAAGCCAACCTATATTTGAAAGCATTTTGCATACATCCACAAGATAAAGTCCATAGAAGACTATGATTGCAAAACAGCTCAGTGATCAAAGGCTTTGCGTTTCCTCCTCATGCCTTCTGCAAATGCCATGAGATGTCTGGACTTGGGTCATTTCATCTGGTCAGTGGGTAGCCACATAAACATTTGCAAAGGAAATCCTGGCAGGCATGTGTTCTTCTAGGTGTCACCCTTATTTATTACAGCTCTTTCCATAGTGTTAACCTGCCCCACCACAGCTGCCCAATTACAGTTGAAAGTAAGTCACTTGTGACAGTTGTGTGAAGAGTGGCTGCTGCTGGACTGAGACCTAAAATGGATGTTTATAGTTTTATGGATTGGTTTTGTTTTGGGGCCCTTTTTCCGCCCAACAGTGCATGACCAGTGTTAGCTAGCTAGAATTACTGCACACAAATGGCTTTATCTTATGTTAAATAATTGAGCTATTTCGAGTTGATAAGATTTTGTTAATAAGACTGAATGCTTATGGCTGCATTTATTTGATCAAAAATACAGTAAAACAGCAACACTGTGAAACAATTTATAATAACTGTTTTGTATTTGAATCTATTGAAATATATATTCCTGTGATGGCAAAGTTACATTTTCAGCGTCATTACTCCAGTCTACAGTGTCACATGATCCTTTAGAAATCATTCTAATATGCTGATTTGCTGCTCATATTTTTTATAATAATAATTTTTAAATACTGTCCATTTAGAACTTGACTTGGAAAAGGAAAAATGAAACTAAATAAAAAAATGACGGTACATTTCAATTTAAAACAGAGCTATTTATTGTTCAGGAACAGCATGTGATGTTCTCTGTATATTTTCCAGTGGGAAAATGCTGGTATTGTCCACTGTTCCGCATGGAAGGCATCTGTATGAGGTTTCATTTGCAAGAGAACAGCTCCAAACATTTACAGCCATTGGAAAAGTCACGCACAAAGCTTGACCTTGTTGAACGATAGACCACACAGACAAGCATTGCGTGCCAGCTATTGTGTTTACCTCCCACTCACAGGCTCTGGCTTGATGACTTCCTCCATTCTGAGATGTTGATGAACAGTATGATAGTACATTATATTCCCTTAATTCCACACCATTGTGAGGAATCTTGCATTTACTGTACATGCTGACGTTTCAACCAGACTAAAATGCTCATAAAGTGGACATTTTTATTTTAGATTACCTCAAGGTGAATGTCTGTTTATTAATTTTAGATTATGGAAATGTTTGTTTCTGATGCAAATAATTGAAAATGTTTGTACTGAACTCTATATTTTATCTCTCATTAATTGTTTTTCCTACGTGAACAAACAAGAGTTCAGGAATCGTGAGGACAGGTGGTTTCAGCAACACTGGTGTGAATTGTTTGCCGTTTGGAGCTCGTAGAGCATCTGCTGGCCCTAGACAGCGCCCTTGTCTGCTTTAACTGTTATGTAATCCACCGCCTAGCCATGTGCTCTCTTCCCGTTCCTCATTGGCCTAGAGAGACCTTGTATTTGCATATCCTTTCAAAAACAGGGTGGTTGAGATTGAGCTCTGGATTTCTCCACCCATTTGCTTGCGCTGCTGACTTTCACTTCCAATAAGCTTTTGAATGCTTGACCACATTTCTACAAGCTGCTCGCTTGCATTATCCTGGGGGCGAACTGGATTAACCATAGCAAAGGTCCAGACTGTTTGTTTTTGTCAGAAATACTGCCGAGTGGTCCTGTGAGAAGCAGCCTGTGTCAATAAATGGAAGACTGCTCAGGTTTCTGTTTACGGAATCATATTGTGTGTTCATGCTGGCTTATGCATAAGGCTTTCAACAACAAAATTGTCCTGTTATGTAACATTCGGGGATCCAGATTTGTGTAATCAATTCATGGGAAAGTATTTTACCCATATATAGACCACAGTAAGCCCAAAATTGCGGCAGCCTCTTGAATCTAGTTTGATTGCAAATGCACTTGGTTTCAATAAATCATATGGACCACCTAAGATGGCTGGTAAACATTTTTAGTTTAATCTTGCGAGGATAATGAGCTTTAAAATCAAATTAGAAACATATAGATGCCCTTCTGCATAACCACATTATAGGTTTGTAGTTGTAAAATCACACACTCAAAGAACTCAGTAAACATCACACTTTTAGCGCCGTTCTGCCAACCCTTTGTGCTGATGTTTATTTTAGTGTTATAATGGTGCTGATAGTATATACTCCTTTTTTGCAGAAGGAAATGCTGAAAAGATTAGATCATAACCAGACAAGGATGTTAAAGACTGAAGGGAACCTCTGATTTCCCGTTCGATTATGTAGCCTGTTCTATATCTGCTTCATCTTATTTCATTTCGACAACGGTAGTGTTGGAGTCAGAACATGCTTTACATTCTCACAGAGGTTTTAATTGTCATTTCAGGTCACATTAGCAGACCAGACGGAAGCATAAATTGCTGTAATTTTACACACACACACAGAGAGAGTTAATAGACAATAAGTAGGATGATGTCACAGTCAGAAATATGAAAACCTTCAGAGCTGAGAGAACTAGGTTAGATTTTTCAGTAAAGTCACCTTTATGCACAGTATATATCGCTTTATTCAGATTGTTTCAAAGCAGCTTTACAGTGATAACAGGTAAATGATGCATTTCGGCTGTTGTTCAGCTGAAGTCAGTTCAGTGTTGATTCGGTTCCATTGTGAAGATCATCAATTATTAAATTAATTCATTTTATTTATAAAGCAGTTCTGCAGTTCTTCATCATCCAGCTCAGTTCAGTTCGCATACAACAGCGTCAGTACAGTCGATCAATAATATTGTTGAATATTAAGTTTCCCCAACCCCAACTAAAGCCGGATGCACACTGCGATGTATAATAGTCCTTTACGATTGTTCCTTGTCAGACTGTACAAAATGATCCTCGATGTAAGCCATGTCACACTGTAAGATCTCAGTTTTTATGAATGTCAGACTGTACGATAGTCAAGACGCATTAAAAACGGACGCACGCAAGAAAACTTGTCCGGAGTTAATACATCATCAATCAATGACACGTTCGGTGATGTGAGCTGTGTTACACGCGGGATTGAAATGGTGGCTAAAAACAAATCTCTAACGTGTATTTTGGTCATGGCTTGTCTTGAAAAAAGAAGACAATTTGACCGCCGTCCTAGAAGTCACACTCCAGGACTGTGAGTCAAATCTTTTAACACTGCCAGAATTTCGTTGGAGGTCAAATTTGATCGCAACGTCATTAATCGGCTGTCGGTGAACATGTCAAACTAAGGATCAAATACTTCCGATTTTTCGCCTAGGATAAGAGGAATCTTTTAGGATTTGCACAATTTGTCTCAAACGGCCAAATCGTGGCCAAAACTGCACAGTGTGCATCCGGCTTAAAGGTTGTATCAGCGATTTTAGGCCCCCCAAAAAAAAGATCACATTCATCAAAGCTTTCCTAAAGATCCGCTACTGAGGCTCTGAGATCTGCACACAAAAACAACTGGTTTCACCAACCACTCAAAACCAAAATAAATAGTGTTCCAACCAATCACCGACAGGTGGTGGGTGTTGTGAGGTTTTGCGCTCATGCACGGCTGCATGCGAAGTCGGAGTCATGAGAGCAAAACCTCACAACACCCACCCCCTGCAGATCTCAGAGCCTAGGCTGCCTACAGACAGGCGGTGTTTTGACGGCCTGCTTATGGGGCGGGCGGCTAGCGGATCGTTAGGAAAGATTAGATGAATGTGATCATTTATGTTTGGCCCTTTTTTGGGCCTGAAATCGCTGATACAACCTTTAAGCAAGCCAGTGGCAAGGAACCCAACTCCACCAGGTGACAAAATGGAGAAAAAACCTTGGGAGAAACCAGGCTCAGTCCGGGGACCAGTCCTCCTCTGGTCAACGAACAAACACGGTGTGATTATGATTCAGGTGCATCAAATAAGATTGAGCTGTCAATTGTGCTGTCATTTTAAAATTGCAATCAAAATGATTTATGATATGCAGTTAATTAGTCAAATTACTTATTTGCTGTGAAAAGCCTCCACATAAAAACATTATTGTGGAAGTCCATATATTGTTTGTTTTATTTCCATATCATTGAGTCCACAGTAATCCATTACAAAACCGAATGGCCATTCAAGGCTGAGTGGTTCTATGAAAACTGTTACGATTATATTTCCACTTGAGATTGTTTTTTTTTGTTGTGTTTTTGTTCGGTTGTGTTTTTAATTAAATTAAAATTAATTCTATTAACATTTTCTTACATAAATTCTAAAATAAACTGCATGCTATACGTGATTAACAGTATTTTTTTTAATTATTATTATTATTTTATTTTATTTTTATGGTTCACATAGCCTACATTTACATGCAAAAACACTAAAAAACAGCAACCACTGGACTGTTGGTTCGAAATGACTGTATTTTTGTGGCCGTTATAGAATTCCATTCATTCATTGCCATCTTGTCTTGCCGAGTGCCAAACATGCTAAAATGCTTAATCTGTATTTTATTGTAGTCCAGTCCAGATTTGAATTCAGATTAACCTTTTTTTGTTCTTTTTTTTTTTTTTTTTTCCCAGTTTTATTTTTTTTTTTTGCCCAAACCCGCCAAGTGTAATTTGATGATCGTGCCCAAACGCATTAACCCCAAACACATTTCCACAACTACTCCAGTCCTTGGAAACAAACGTCTCCAGTGTTTGTTCTTGGACGGTAAATGAAACCGAGGAAGCTGCTTGTGACCGGGATATGACTGGGTGCTACAGTTCTGCCAGCCGCTCCATTGTAACAAATGTATTTTACAGGGCAGGTTGTTTTGTCTGGCCTGTTTTCTTTGTGGGCTCTTTGCCCTGCAGCCATTTTCCTCAAAGGAACCTTTCCTTGTCCTTTCTGTTTCATTTCCGAGACTTGCATAAGGCTGTCACACTTTTGTTCTGCTTTGATGGTGCTTATTCTTTGTGACATCTTGTGTACATAACAAAGGCAATGTCTCACTTAAGCTTTGAAAGGATTGTGACCCATTAAACATACAATATAACAGCTATTTTCTGCTTCCAACACTGAAATCAAAGCTCTGAGGTGGAGGTAATGGAGACAAAGTCAGCTAAATGTTTTGGACTGCATTTTAAAAAAGTCAATACACACTTCCTCTCTCTCTCTCTCTCTCTCTCTCTCTCTCTCTCTCTCTCTCTCTCTCTCTCTCTCTCTCAAGGGGAAAGGAACAAGGCAAATAAAATCTGCCCCTCTTGACAAATATTCCACCAATTGCCAATGGAAACAGTCCTTGGGACAGTGTTTAAAGAGTGATGGATTGAGGGACTTTTGTCCATGCGTTTCTGGGAATTTATTGATATGATTAAGCTCTTTTCATTTGCTTGGTTCAGTAGTGGCCTGAACTTTATCAGTCATTCAAAACAGTGGGAGTTCTCCGCACATGATCCGTGTGATAGGGTTCCTTGGACACAAAGCGGATTTAAAGAGGGAGTGCGGGCGGCCGTCCAACTAGGACAGAATGTACCGCACGAGCCCGCTCACATGCATAAATCTGCATGCAGCTGTCGTTTCGCACCGCTGATGAATCAATGCAGCGTTTGAGTTTGTTATTGCCTTTGGAGTCTGTGCTGACGTAGCTGATGATAGGCAGACTATGCTTTGCGTGTTTTTCACCTTCTCTTGCACAAAATTGCCCAGAGATTCAGTGGTGGGTAGAAAGAGGGGAGGGCTGATACTCTAATCCTGTGCTGCATGCGTGTGTTTACACCTCCTCCCTAATGTCATGTGCTCTCATGTGCACTGACTGGCCCTTGTGCAAAGAACTCTGACTGAGCTGGAATGCACATAGCACCACGAATCAGGTTTATTTTAGCTCACATTAAAGTTAACTGTTTTGAAATGTTTTCAGCAGAACACCAATGCAATAAACATACACTGGGGAAAGAATATGTAGAAATATTTTTTTTTTACTCTGAAATCGCTAGTAAATTTCACAAGTAATTACAAAGTAACACATTGAATTAAATGTGAAATTTTGAAGCAGATAGACTTCAGTTATTTTGGTAACACTTTACTATGTGTTATGCATTATAAACACATTTTAAATATCCTCTTTTCATACAGGTTTGGAATGACATGAGGATGAGTAAAAAATATATTATTTTATTATCTTGTGGGGATCAGGAGGCAGCCCAACAGAGGTCAAAGACTTTGAAAACCCCTGGTTTAGTAGATGATAGATGATCTGTAATATGTTTCCCACCTGCAGTCTAGCAGAAACACTTGTGCATTACAACCACAACTCTTTATGAACTACAATTGGATTTCGGCCCTCTATCCACAGTTTGCCCTGTCTTATCAGCATTCCACCCCTCCCCTGCGACCTAGCTGGTGATTTACGCTGGAACTTTGTGGTCACATTTACGCTCAATACTAACTTTTTAACAAGAACCAATTGTGCTCCCCAGTGTAAAATCTCTCTCTGCGTGTCTAGCATAGAGAAAGCTTAAATTTATCTTCGTCCAAATGGAGAGCGTGAATCCTCAGTAGGTGCAAGCCTTGTTTATTTTCGAATTTTATCTGAATGCATTACTTCAGTGTTGGCTGCCAAAATGCTAGTTTAAATTGGAAGTGTTCAGCATATTTAGTGCGCCAGCACTGGAGCCCCTCCAACTAGTGTAAAAGTGGATGATAAAAAAAAAAACAATATCCTGAACAAATGTGGTTAACAATTACGCATTACTGCTGCATCAGTTCATTTTTTATTTGCGGACAGAGAGATAAATCTTTGATTGTGTAAATAACACTACCCTATTAAATCCAAGAGATCAGAATGTCTAAACAGGCAAGAGTGCCAAACAGGTCAAATGCTTGAAAACACATTAGTTGTACAGGGTCAGAAGTTCCTATCTTATGATCTTGGCTGTGGACGGCCTGGCATAACGTGTTGGGGTGGAGCTTTGTACTTGGATCAGAACACTTCAACAAGCTGTATTTTGCTTTCAACTTTATCATCCTAAAGAAATTTGCAGATTAACATGTTTTCTGTTGCCGTTTGATCAGCACACACATTAAAAATCAAATAAAAACTGTTAAAAACCACAAAATACATTCAGCTGAAAAATGACCGCTAGTAACGTTTGCTGTAAACCTTACGACCATAAAGTAAAAATTTAAATCTGTTGTATTTAAACATCCTTTCCAAGCTGTGGTGGAAGTGCCAAAGTGTGTATTTATACTCTTAAAACTTTAATTACACTTTTATATCTTCATGTTCAAAGTGAAGTCAGACCATAATCTTCTTCATAGTGTGTGTATGACTGAAATAGCATGAACAGCAGCTCTCTCGAGGTTAAATGAATGAAGCCTATACACTGTATGATTTATAATAGTCCTTTACGAATGTTGCTTGTCAGACTGTATGAACATGATCCCCACTGTAAGCCATGCCACACTGTTGGATCTGTTGTCATTGATGTCAGACTGCAGTCAAGACGCGTTAGAAACAGACACATGCAAGACTCGTCTGGAGTTTTACATCATCAATCCGTGACCCGAGCATGCATTACATGCAGGATTGAAATGGTGGCTTGCGAACAAAAACAATCTCTAGCAGTAATTTCGATCATGGCTTGTCTTGAAAAGAAAAGTGGAATAAAAGACGATGTGTGTGGCGCGAGTGATGGTTTGTTGTTGTCTCACTAATGTTCTGCATTTGGCGTTGTCGTGGGAGAAGCCACTCTGTAGGACTGTGCGTCAAATCTTCTGACACTGCCAGAATTTCATCAGGTCAAATTTGATCTCACCGGTCATTAGTCGTCAGTGAACATGTTAAACAAAGACTTCAGATTTTGGCCTAGGATCAGAGGATTCTCAACATTTGTCTCAGATAGCCAGATCACGGCCAAAATCATACAGTGTGCACCCTGCTTTAGGAGGAATATAGATACTTGGCACACTTATGTTTTATAAGTGGGGGACATCTAATGTATTTATGGTTTGATTATCCCTGTCCAACCCGTTTTAGACCATTCTCACTACTTTTTCAGCGTCTGTTTTTAATTCAAGATTTTTTTATATAATACAATTACCAGAATTAAGATTTTATTTAACTTTAATTATAATTTAGCTTTAAATTTACCGCCATAATAAAAACTAAATAAAGACCTAAAATGCCCTTTGAAAATGCCATTTATGTCAGGCATGGTAATATTTCTTTGTTTGTTTGTTTTTTTCTTATATCATTACTCATGTTATTGCTCAAGTTTAAAAAGTCTGGGAAGAAATGAGGCTGTAATTTTATTATGTCCAGGTGTTCTGCCAGCGGCTTTCTGAATTCAGTTGAAGTTGATGTTTCACTAAAATTAAAGTAGTCTACTAAATCCATCAAACAATAAACAGTGAGCTAATGTGTGACTAAAATGTCTGGACGTTTCTTCATGTCAAACAGGCATCAAATGAGTGCTTTAGACATCGTGTTATTTCCTTCAACCATTAGATTATTATTTTTTTTGTTTAACTTTGGTTTGTATGTGTTGCAGTTTATTTATTTATTTTTTTAAAGAGAGGTTCATCCTTCATCCGGAACATAACAGGAAGAGAAACTGATAGGCTTAGGCAGAACTCGAACCGGATAACAATCTCACCATTTAACTTAAACACATCTTAATATATTTTTTAAAAGCTTTCATTAATGAAATTAGCAAACATTTAGTTATTATTTTAATTAGATTCAAATTGATTCTGATCAAACTGACACTTCTTGATTGACAAATTCTCCAATTTGTCAGTGAGGTATCAATCATAAAACTTTAACACATCTTTTGAAGGCATCTGTACAGTTCTATTAAAATACAGTACAGTACAGGGAGGTCTATGGTAAATATTTTGAGATTTCATAACTAGGAAAGTGAGAGACATTAGCACACACACAGCAGGTTAAGCTAAGGCTGAGTTGAAGCGTGTACCTTGCCAAGGTAGGCTTAATTGTGTCCATTACACTAATGCCTTCTTTATTGCTTTAGACGTGGAACGAAAAGACGGTGGGTTACATAACTGTCTCAATGCCTGATTAGCATGTTCTCATGTCTGTGACTACTCCAAATGTCTTAGATGTGTAGACAAGGTTGTGCCTCTTTATAGTGAATACGATAGAACTAGTTTCTAATCCTCTCTTTGTGTGTGAATGATTTTTTCCCTACTTTCCAGACTAAGAAAAACAGATCTTGCAAGATTTACTTGGTCCTTTAGAAATGTGCACAGGCCTTGCCCTCAGGAGTAACACATTAAAAGACTCACCCTCACAAGACTACTGTAGAACGCAAATGGAGACTTTCTGAAGAATATATTGGCCTCTTTTTTATATATAATTAAAAAGTAAGTGAGGAGGCTGTCAAGCTCCAAAATGAGAAAGATAGTCCATATATATGTACAATTGCACAACACTGAAAATGTTAACATCTGCCATTGGTCTGACTTTTTCATTGGTCCAGTTTACAATACATCTGATTTATTCGTAAATCTGACTCCTTCAGTTCTCAAGTTCAACTCACTGACTCAATGATCTGGTTAACAGGTTGCTGGAGGGGAAGATTATCAGTGCCTTACAGCCTACATTTTGGCTTATTTATCACACAAACTGAATGACTTGGAAGATTTGAAATACATAGAGTTGCATGAGTCATATGGATTACTAAATTAAAATAAATGTATGGTGCTTTTACATCTTTTTTTGACACTTTAGCCCTCATTCATTGTAGCTGCATAGACCAAAAGTGGACAGCACTTCTGTTTCACTAAAGAAAGAAAGTCATACTGGTTTGAGACAAAATTAGCATTTTTGGGTGAAGTAATCCTTGAAGTTCTCCAAAAACTCAGCGATTTCTCAACAGTGATTGTTTCAGTCAGAGAGTTATTTATCAGGAAAAATGTATTATTTTCCTGTTATATAATTGTTCTGGTTTAAATGAATGTCTTTGTGTAGGTACAGTATGAGAGATAACACGATGTCCTTGTCATTGCGTTGGTGGCTTTAGCCTTTAGCACCATTGTTTAGAAGCATTTTTGTCAACTTCACCCTCACCTCACAGGGGTAAAATTTCCTTAAATAGTATGAGGTCTGGAACTCATGACTCCTGAGTTTCCTGAGGCAGGAAAAACTAAATGGTTTATGTGGTCAAAAATAGCTTGTATTTTCTCAGTTTAGTAGATGCCTGTAAAATCAACATGTACTCACTTGTGGTGGGAATATCATGACCGCTCTCATTGGCCTCCACACCCAGCAACCAGATCAAAACATTTAATATTCTCCTCATTCAGAACACAATTAAAACATGAGAGAATTCAGCTGAAGATATGACATGATCCTACTGTTAATCTAACTGTTGATGGACTAAAGAACGGAAAAAAAGGGCCCAGCTGCCCTCATTTTATATTTTAGATGCATTTGCAGAGACAATAGCAAGAATGGTTCACCTGTGCAGACGTCGGGCGAACTGCACTCCAAGGCCTCTGTTGTTGGATTAAACCAACGTCATGCGGAAGAGATCAACATCCGGGTTGTGTTTTGAAAACACTCACTTTTAACAATACCTACCCTTGAGGTAATATCCAGTGTTGTTTACTGCATTTAGTTTCCTGTATAGGATTCAGCATTGCCAAGCCAAGCAGATCTAAACTATGATTATTCCACAGTCATGACAGGCTCCAAACATAATTCAGAAAAAGTACACAAGTATGCAACGTGCAGCATTACATATGCACATCATAGTAGTAGTTTCTCATTCCTGCTAACAAATTGCAAATGCTTTTGGACATGCATCAATTGCTTTCATACAACTCTCTGTGTTTTATAACATTGTCATTTGCTTATGTCATGTCAGTCAAAATTAACTATACTTGTGAATGCTGAATAGTCATTCCATATAAAACTAATAGTCCTCATTTCATTGCTTGAGTCATTCATACAAAAATGTTGAACTAGTTGTCAAAATCTGTCAAGCAAATTTTACACATTTTTTTCAATCTCTTTTTTTTTCCTGAAAATGTCTCCTAAATTGAACAATTTCTCTCAGGTGAATCTCAGCTTTCACTGATGAGAAGGGGTGTGTGAAGCATATAGTTGCAACCAATGTTCAGTTCCAATATGTACTGCAATATTGTTTCCAGTTGTGCACAGCTCTACCCAAAGGGATCGAGTTTATGTTTGTTGTAAATAAGGGTGTATTTTTCTTTCGCACAATGCTGTGAACAAATTAGAATTGCATAGAGAATATGCAGTAAAAATGTGAAACATACATATTCAGTGTCTTGTACTCAGTTACCTCACTAAATACAGTAATGTGTAACTTTACTGTATTTTTCAAATGGCTGTGCAAATAGTATATAGTGCTGTCTTGAGCATTTTCAGGTAGTGTCACCAAGATCTGACTTTTTTGCATTGGAAAACATTTACAGAGTAAACTGTCATAATGAAAACATGACAAAGCCATTTGACTATCTTGTTCATAAACAATGGTGTCAGGACTTTTCATCTTGATGACACTGACACTTTCATTGACATGAATACTTGCTTATGAGGAATGAGCTATCCATTTTGAGCAAGTGACACGCTTTTGCAGGTTATCAACTAGGTTTTGCAGTTTATAGATAGATAGATAGATAGATAGATAGATAGATAGATAGATAGATAGATAGATAGATAGATAGATGGATGGATGGATGGATAGATGGATGGATAGATGGATAGATAGATAGATAGATACTATGGATGGATGGATGAATTGCTTTCACACCTTCATGGTCTTTTGAGATGGTCAGTGGGTTGTCTGTGGGAGTGGAGAGTGTATTTATGGCAGGAGACATGCTGAGATCATTCCCAGGGGATCCAAGTGTTGATTGGCTGAGAATCATGATCAGGACAAACAGACTCTCTGGTATTCCTTCATGCTGCTGCATGTGAGCAGAAGGAAAGCACCTTTCAATATTCTGCATGCAAATCAAGTAGGAGTTTCACATTCCACGCTTGACATTCAGTAAGCAATACAAGGTATTGCTTTGTTTTTTATTCACAGGCAGTTTTTTGCTTTGTACCTAGACTAGGGACTGTCAAGCGTGAGTTGTCCTTAAGACAGATGCTTTAAATTCCAAGAACTGATGTGACTAGACTATTTGCATTAGTCACTTCATAATTGTTGTACACTGTTTTGCAACTGGTATTTGGGAACAACAACTCCATATGTGCTATTTAATAGAATACAAAGGCTTCTTTACTTTGATGGTCTCAACAGCACTTGGCCATATGAGTCTCTTAAAAGAGAGTAAGATTCATAAGATATTTCACAAGCAACAATAATAGAGTCTCCGTGTTACAATTGGCTGTTTTTCTGCTTTTTACTCACTCATGTGAAATTAAAACTGTTTGAACTTTCCCTTGGGGACCTGCAGAGGTTAAAGTTCCACTGGTTTTGCAACAGCATCCCAGGTGAGACATCTGACCCCCAGTCGGCCTGTACTCTACCCTGCACTCACATGCATTCGCCACATATAAAGTTATACAACAACACAATACACCAGCAATTTAACTGCTCAGATAACATTCTTAAACACAAATCCATGCTGCTCCGAATACTATATCCTTTTAGGGGAAAAAAATGTTGACCTGTCTGGTACACGCATCACATTACTTACAAATCAAGTTAAGTCAGATTTATTTGTATTGGGCAATTTCACGCAAAACTGTCACATCCATAACGCCAACTAAATACCATGGCATTGTGTTGGCGTTATGGATGTGACAGTTTTGCGTGGAATTGCCCTATAGCGCTTTTCACAATACACATTGTTTCAAGTAGCTTTACAGAAAGATATACTGTATATATGAATCTTTGTTAATACAGAGCTATAGTTATAGAATTTAGTTACATTTTGCAATAAAACTAGTCAAGCAGTTGAGATTTGCTATATAGTAAATATCGCTTTACGTAAGTGTATTTGATAGTTATATTATGCAATTTCCATTTTGCAGCAATATAAACAATCACATATAGCTGAGATTGTATATACCTAAATGTGTGTATACTGTCTATATGCAGGCAAAGTAGGACGTACTATATATAACTTTTAAAATATCACTGGCGAAAATGTTACATTCTTTCAACGATATAACAATCAAGTTGAGATTTGCAATATAGTATATATGCTGTTTATACTTGATGAAACCTGTGAGGTTTTGTTAAATTTTTAACAGTTTGGTGTAGTGACAACCTAATTACAATTTGGTGATGTGTATCACAGACATAGTTCAGCGATGTATACAAATAACAGGGTTCAAAATTTCGATATCACCCACCCCTAAGCAGTTTATCGGAGGAGTTGATTGAATCTTAATCTTAAATAATATCTTTAAACAAATCTAGCAAAACAACTCCCAGAAACCCAACAATTTTGAGGTACTCGGGTTCATCATGAAAAAGTTATGTAATAAGAGCACATCATTTTCCCCATGACACACCTCAGTGCTAGAAAACAAACTGTGCTTGTCTCGTGTTAGGACTCTGAATTCGAGGCTTTCCTCTCAAATCCTCAACCTCATGCTGGTGGCCTTTGTTCTGCCCCACTTGGTCAAAATAAGGTGTTCCAAGCACATTCTTTGCGAGACTGGTACCACAGAGGAGCACACAGACACACAGTGTTTCACAGAGTTTTCCAAACCCTTGGGGAAAGATGGACACGGTTCCTCTCAGATCTACTGCGTCTAGGAAGAATTCCAGCACTGTTAAATTAGAGCACCTTCCCTTCTCCCTCCTACAAAGAGTCTCTTTTTGAGGAGAGCCTAATTAAAGCCTCTCAGATAAAGTTGGAGGATCTTTATTGATATATTTATACCCTCCTCATTTAAAACTCATCAAGTTTAGGGACTAACAAACATAAGTTCTGTATTTTCCTGCAACTCAGAGTCATTGGCCAACTTATGTTGGTATATTTGACCTCTTGCACCAGCCCAGAGATTAGTAAATAGTTTAGGGTGGAAACTACTACCCATATGTGTTTGTGAGGCAACATCCTTTTATGGCCGTGTGAAAGTAACTAATGTTGGTTTCCAAATCCTCTTTCTATAGGTGGAGTGTGGTAAGCTTATCACATTCCCACACCCTTAGAAATCTGTAAAAACAAGAGCAATAGTGGCTTACCTCAAATAAACAGAACATTTGGTCTTGTGAACACAAAATGCTCTATCATAAGAGATAGTTGTGTGTATGTTAATGGGAATAAACAAGACGTTGTGTAAATTATACTTGGAGGCAAATTAAATTCATTAGTCGCCAACTATTCACGGTTTACTGCTTCTGCAAAACAGAGAGACCATTTAGAAGATTATATTTTAAGAATGACCAGTTAATATTAATCATGAGAGACTTTTTGGATGAAAATGATTTGAAGTCTTGCAAAACATGCTGTCGCATCACATACAATCTGAAAGTGTGGTTTGTACAATGGAAATGTTATACATATCTGTGGTTATGACTTATATGCAACCCAAGTTGAACAATGGGTCATGTACCGGTATTTGTTTGCCTTTTATGTCTGAAGTAGATTGACCATACGCCTAGCACTACTCTAGAAACCTTTTACAATCATTCTTGTATTCCAGTGGAATTTCCTCAAATGCGTTTTATCGTCTTATAAGTATTATATCAACTATATAAATTATATAATCTAATTCTAAAATATATAATGAAAAATCATCATGTATTTTAAATATAAGTAAGTTATATAACTCTTGAATATTTGGATTCGGGCGTCAGTTTCTCTGATGTAATTCAATGGAAAATTTGCAGCAATTTTTAATTACTCATTTTGGTAGCAGGACACCAGTCAGTGCATTGCATAAAAGTAGTAAACACTTTGGGCTCTTAATGACTTTGTCTATTTATACTGTCAACTTACTTCTTAAGGATCTAAAAAAAATATATATTCCCGAAGTAAACATCTCTCATTTGCCTCTGTCTCTACAGGATGCACCTGGGAGCGAGAAGCTGTTTGTATAAAGTGAGAATGAGGTAACACCGTTTACACTGCGGATCACACTCAATAATTTTCCACAACAGGGTATTAGATCTGAGGCTTAGGAAATAATGTCACTCCACTGAAATATGGCACAAACAGCCTACTCTGAGCCAATATTTACATACAGAACAAACAAGTAAATGTATCAGTGCACTGTAACTCGCTCGCATGCAAACCCGGCCACACTTCACCAGGCCTTGACATAGAAATCCGCCCACTACACCAAACTGAAACAGATTTTGGGAGTTGCATAACAGCAGAGGTCTTGCAGCTGTTTTGGGAAGCAGAACAAATGCCAGATCACCACTGAATCCACTCTGAGTCTGAACATTGAACCATTGAACACTGTCCATGGTTGTTACTCCAGTCCAAAAATACCATGAACAAAAACTTGGTTACACTTACTTAATGCCTTTATATATAATGCATTATAAATGTATTTTAATGCATTAATTATGCCTGGTAATGCACCTTATAATGCATTGCATGGTCTCATGAATAATTGTAACCACAGTTATAAAACATTATAATACTAATCTATAAATTGAACACACCTTTAGAAAGCATAATGCATTGAAACACGACAAACAACCAATTTCATTGGAATCGGATAATGTTATAATGCATTTTAACTTTGGTTACAATTATTTATGAAAAGATATAATGCATTATAATATAACATTGTCAATACCTTTATAATGCATTAATCATAAAGGCTTTGATTCAATTGTTACCAAAGCTTTATTATTGTTATTTATTTATATTATGGTTAATATTATAATACTATAACATTATTATTATTATTATTATTATTTAGTTTGTTGGTTACTTAGTTATTTGCCAAAAGAAGTTATCTTGTCTATTACACAATGAAGTAACATAATATGAACCTTCGGTAACACTTTTACAGACTCTTTGTTACATGTACTTATTGTATAACAGTAAATTATGCATAATTACAAGTAACTAACCCTAAACCAAACCCTATTTCTAATCCTATCCTATAGTAAGTATATGTTGTTAATTGATATTACTCAGTATGCAAATGTATAATTGCACTGTAACAAGTACAAGGACACCTTAAAATAAAGTGTAACCCAGTCTTCATATTCACATAAACTTCACGAATATTTATTCATGTGTTTATTTTGAATGTGTGGTTTGTCTATTCTGTGTGGTTTGATATTCTAGTTTGATAGATAGCTTGATGTTAATAACGGCAATAAAACATGAATGAAACATCAGATCAGAGTGCATTTGATTCTGATATTTCCAGAAGTGATTTCCTTTTAAACCTCCACCCATCTGCAATAGGACCCAGTGGACGTGACCCGCCGGAACCGCACAGTCTTTTGAATATACTTTATTACCGTCTACCTTATGGAACTTCTGAGGAATACTGAGATGTGGGTCTTACATAGAACTCGTGCATAAGGGAGAGGATTGAGTTACACTGAGCGTGCCTTTCCTAAGGAGAGAAAGATGAGGGTTTCACACGCCATGATCTGTTTTCTCACTATGCTTTGCCCCAAAGCCTTGTGGATGACTTCAGCACAGTAGCCATAGTGCACTTAGCTCTAGATCTGTGTATGTACATAAACATCTGCAATTAAACCCTCTGTTTTCCATGTATAGTTTTTTTAATAGTTATTTTGATAGTCCAGTGGAAAGTCCAAACTTAGCATATTTTATTATCATGCACATGGTGCCACCCTCACTGAGGTCAATGACATTTATCTTTATATATATGTAATTACTGGAAAGAATTTGATTATTCATATAAAGAAGTTTCATTGCATGTAGTAAAATGTGAGCAGCAAGTGATGTCAGTGCATACTTGAATAGCAAATGTCTATCATAAACTACCATGAATGCTAAGAGGATATTATTGGTCTAACGAATTGCTTTGTGAAGGCCTTACCTTCCATGCATGACCTTTACTCATGTAGTGTCAAACACCTCATCTTTAAAAGACTCTGTCTTATCTTGAGGCCAAGGAAGATTGCTCTGATTTTACATCTCATTTAAAGTTGGAATTTTTATAGATACTAAGAATCTGATTGTAACTTCTAAGAGGTCGTATATGCACTAAATATGAAACTACAGAAAATGTTATTGTCCTTCATGAAGAAAAAGCAAAAGATCTGAGGGTAGTATTTAGTGTAAACATCAGGTTTATTGCAATGTGCATTTTGCATCCATAAATCGTTTAAAAAAAAACATCATGGACACAATAAAGCAACAATACCCATGTTACAAAAAGACTGCTGTCATAAAACTCTTCCTGTGAAAAGTTACACATGGTCCTGTTGGCTTGTGACTATTAGGCAAGTCTTTGGTGGTTAGAAAACACAAAGTTCATTGAAAAACATGCGGCCTCCTTCAGACACCATCGTGCCTGTTATTGGTTGGCATAGAAGGTCAACAGAACACACGTTCGACATGTCAGCAGAACATTCGCAGCAACATTATCCGCCCTTCACCTCAGTCCGTTTCAGAACATTTCGCTTTACATCAGGTGCTAATTTACAGAACTATAGCAAATGTATACAGATTTTCATTCCCACAAAAAGAAAAAAATCATTTTTACACACAGCCCACATAAACAAGTTGATTTTGTTCCTTTTCAAAACACAAACAAGCAATAATCCCCATAAGCAGCAGGCCCCATCTGCAGAGATACAAGCGATGCTATACAAATCATATGGCAGGAGTCACCGCTGTGGACGAGACGACCGGTGCTCCGTACAGGTCCGTCTCAAGCGTCCTGAACTACGGGAGCTAAGAATGTCCACAGCACTAGGGATCAGTGATACGGAGGGCAGGAACAAGAGTCCCGTGCAGCTTGCGTCAGGTGGGGCTCTCGTGAGACTGTGGGGGCATCTCGTAGGGACGTACATTTCCTTGGCTTGACCGAAGATGCGCTCTTGGCCAGCTCCATCAGGCAAACCCCTCTCCGTCTCTTCGTGAGAGGGACCAAAGGAAAGCAAGGCTGGGGCCCCCTTCCAAGCAAGGGGCACGTCAGTCCCGTTGTACAGTAACCTCAGACGTCTACATCTCTCTCTTTTCCATGTTAGTCCGAAGAGATTGTCGGATAATACAGAACTTGGCCACTGGTACGTCGTAATGCTTTCATTTCAGGTCAGGTTGAATCTGTACAGCCAGCTTCATCTTGAAGTTGCATATCTGGAGGTCCATTTCAGGTGAGAGCTGTGGCTCTGCCCGCCCCATGGCAGAGCCACTTATACAGCAGACCCCGTGCTGATGTACTGGTGCTCGTTGTTCTCGGGGGAGCCCAGCTCAGAGGCTCCAGGGGGAGGCTGGAGTCTGAGGGCAGACGGGACTGAAACTTCTCCAGCTGCTCTGGGCTCGCCAGGTTCTTCAGCAGGCTGTTCTCACGCTCCAACTGGTTGTTTTTCTCTGCCACTCCTTGATCTGCTCCTTCAAGATCTCCACTTCTTCTCTGACTGCATACATTAAGTGATTCTTTACAAGATCCTACAAGAGAAATACAGAGAATTGAGTTTCCATGATCACACCAAAACATAATACATTGCAACAGATCTGTTTGCATGTGGAATTAATGTATGAACTCCTTCTGAGAAGTTAGCTAATTGAGCACATGTATTTTACTCCTTGAATAGCCCAATGAAATAAACTGTCATTTATTCAGGGTTCCTGAATTTGTAATGACAACTGTACATTATGTTCTATCATTGTGAGGGAAAGAGAATCCAAGGGGCTGTTTACACAATATCGTTTTAATTAAAAACTGAAAACTTTGTATGCGTTTAGGCCATTCATTTACACGACAACAGCGTTTTTGGGGCCTGAAAACACAAACTTTAATAAATAAATTAAAAAAAATTCAAAGTGCAAGTGTTTGAAAACTAAATCACTATTGTCTGTAAAGTAAAAAAACGCAAATTTGTGAAAACATTGACGCCATGCGCATGCATATTACATGTTCAGTCTATGGGCGCGTATTTCTTTACAAAGTCACATCGCCAACTACTGGCCTAGTATGAATAATACAGCATTTTTTGTTGTTTTAGCTTATCAGTGTGAACAGGGATCGTTTTGACAATGTTGTCGTCTGTACGTGAAAAACGCAAAAGAAAAACTTTTCCGTTTTTTAGTATATAAATGTAATGTTTAGTAATGTTTAATAAATGCATGTTTCCTATTTGTATTTGAATTCTTTTTTTTTATGTGAATCAAGTTATTGCAATTCAAATGTTTACATCTATTGTGAGCATGATTTATATACTGTAAGACAGAGTAATTGTATACTTTAAAAACAGATCATTTAAATATTATTTTACCAGATATGGTAGTTAAAGATATGCATTTGCTTTTATGAATGAATGAATGAATGAATGAGGCATTTATATATTAAATTTATAGTTAAATAGTACTAATATGAGTTTAATACCCTTTAAAGGGGGAAAAAATGGTTACATATATTACTAGGGGGATTAAATGGGTTAAAACACACTTTTACTATCAGGTAATTGTGATGTTGGGAATTTAAGAACAATTATCTAAGAATCCTTTAATACATATTTATTTTGCTTAATCTACAATCAAGTTAATTATTCAAATGTGTCTCTGGGTTAACATAAATGTTTACATATATTGTGAGCATTATGTATACTATAATGAGCCATCTTAATACATTAATAAAACACTTTTCAGATTATTTGTGCCAAATATGGTAGTTATGATCTGCTTTTCATTTATAATTAATAGTAATGTTTAATAATAAATAAATAAATAAAGTAAATAGTACATTGACTTTTGGTTACAGATGTTACTGGGGGGATTAAATGGGTTAAACAATAACTTGCTTTATATAAATGGTGCATGTGGTGTTGTACAGCAACCTTTGACTTTTACTGCAGGTGGGCAAACAAAGCATATGCAATGAATGTATGCAGCAGCTCTAGAGCGTGCCACAGATCTGGTTACAGCCTACACAGAAACTAGATACTTTCCACTGCAGTTCTACAAACATCTGATCATAGTGTTAAAATAATATATCTTACCATTGCTTGTTCGATCTTGTTGTCAATTGCCACAACGCTTGCGCCAGAGGCACTGCAAAAGACAAAGACACAAAGTATTAAAACGCAGTTCAGACAGTGCAATAACGTTAGTAAACAAGCTTTGTGCGTGACTCCTATTCTGTGGCGATGCAACAATACAGCAAACTAATATTTATGACCGACTGTAATCCTGTCGACTGTCAAAAGCATCTAATAATCTCGTAAAATCGGCATACCTGTTGTCTAGTTTGACCGACACTACATCCCCTCCAAGGAACGATGAGAAGAAGGAGATGAGAAATTGTGTAGCTGATAGACTGCGAGCTCCATTGGCGTTTTAAACATCTCCGTGCTCATGTTGAGTACTAGACCCGTCTGAATAATACTTCTCGCCACGTTTGCGACTTGTTTGAACACGATTTAAGATCCTGGTTGTTTGTGTTGCGTTGCTCTGTAGCAATACGCGCAGATCAAACCGGGCACTATGAGTGAACTAGGAGCGGTTTCAGAGAAACGCTGTCGGCAAGTGATGCTATTTCTGCCGCAGCGGGCTTTTATACTCCGCTCGGTGACGTCACATGACGCGCGCATGTTTTATTCAAATGAGGTTTGTGGCATAGATTTTCGTTTTGCCCTCTCACTGAACTCGCCTAAAGAACACACAGCATGCAGCAGCAGCAAACCGCGGGACAAACCTCCACAACATATCAACACAAACAAGACGTTTTCCCGCGTTATGACATGCCTCGTGAAATATATAGCTGCCCTTTGACTAATGCACAAGTCTTATCCATGTAAAGTTGTCACTTTAAGGAACCACGCGTTCCTATAAACCTAAGTAATTTGTTACATGGTGAAAATGAGCAGTTGTATTAATAGTAAATTGCCCGAATTGGTCTTTCAATCGATGCCTCCAGGTCTTCATAAGTTTATAGTTTTGCAGTTGACTGCTTAGAGATACGGAGAACTGGATGGGAAAGATGAATCAATAGAATTTTCTCACAACACTTTTTTCCATAATGTCTAACTTCAGCCTTTAGTGCCTCTAGTGGCCAAACTGTGTATAACAGTCATAAACACATGCTCAACCAAACTTGGAATCAAAGTCACTGGCACTTTGATATCAGTAAGCTAATATTTGCACATTTTGCTCATTTAGAACATAAACACACTGTTTCGCTGTCCATCAGTTTACTTTTTAACATTAAAGCTAATGAGTCCATAATAAAAGAATACAACAGTAAAGTCCTCAGCAAGTACATTTTAACGCATTTTACAACGTTGCGGTTATAAAACAGTGTGAAAGAAACCACACCAAAAATATAAGTAACCAAAATAAATGTTTTAAGCCCTCTAAAAATACCTATATAATAACTATATAATAATATAAACTATAACAAAATCAAACGTACATTTTGTCCAACTTATAAACTTGCACAGCTTAAAACAGACACTGTTATTATTCACGTAATATCTCCTTTGTGAATTGAATTTTTGGGGGAAATCGTTTTATGGGACATGCTAGCAACATTGCATAATGCAAAGTTATGAAAATGAATCTATTACAGTATGTCACAAACCCTAATTTTACGGACATTATGGACTCTTTCACTACATTTTACAATCTATCATCTATCGTTTCTGAGCAGAGCAAGAATTTGTTTGGATCCTAGTGTAGCCCTTTAAAAGGGGACGGCTCGAAGTTGATCCTCCTAATGAGACTTTACAGAAAAGCACAAATTAGTCACCGTAGTGCTGTCACTTTCCATTTCATGCAGAGTTAGTTAAGCTGACAGATTAGATTTCAGAGGAACGCTCCAGAAAGAGTTAACCGAACTCCTGGTGAGCTGTTACAGTCAGGATAATTGGCAAGTGCTTGTACAGTTTGTACTGTATGAAATGATAATCATCCCTCAGACGAAGAGGGAAAGACCATGAAGTGGCTTCTTAATTTGAAGAGTTATGCCTCGTGAGAGTCTGCAGGCAATGAAGTGTCAACAGAACCTCCCTGTTACAAAGTGCTAATAGTGTGTTAATCGTCGTCATTTTAGTGACGTGACAAAACCAGGACAACCAGCCTCTCTGGCACAGAGAAAGCTGCATGCATTACATTCCAAGGAAACCGGGACTGACAAATCAATTTGCTTAAAAATTGTTCGGTATTCAATAAATGATAACTTTCACATTGTTTTGATGCAGCCAGATGAGCAAACAGATGCTTCATTCAGTCGCCACTCGTACATCACAGTAAACACAGATGTGCCATTGTACAGTATGTCTCCGTCTGTCACCATGGCCAGGGTGGAGATGTCCCAGACACTCTCCGATAAACAAATGTTTACACTGCTACTAAACAAGGTTGGAAACTTTAAGACTGGTCTCAGTGTATATATATATTATGTTCAATACAGTTACAATGAGTGGCACTAATTATTTACACTTGCAACAAGACTTTATTTAATAAAACCCACAAAACAGGATTAGAGTTCTCAAGACACACCTAACCATACTTGGTTAACTTAGTTAGCGTTTGCGTACTCAAGAACACACCAATAATCCCTACGAAAGAATGTGTGGAATGACATATTTTTAGTCTGTCGAGTTTGCATTCTGTGAATAGCTGCTGCTTATTAGGTCAAAAAATTGAATCTAGTTTTCTTTAGGAGGACAGCAATAGAGAGACCCTCGCCATAGTGAAGAATAAAATATGTAAATAACATCATCAGTGTAAACTCTTGATTTAGTATCGAATTGAAAAAACAAGTTATGCAATACGTCTGTAAGTAACATGATCCACAAGCGATGAATCTGGTAATGCACTTTGCTGACTGTCTGTAACGTAACGATTTTTCACACCCTGTAGAGCAAGTCCTGCAGTATTCGCCAGTTTGAGTGGTTAGACCAGACTAACTTTCCTCGCTCACATTCACACCTATACACAATTAATCCATCAGCTGTCAGTTGTAATGAAACACTCTTACACTTACCGCCTGTCCCTCTTCTTAAATAGACTAGGTGAGTAAATAGGTGGCAAACTCATGGCTGTTGCTCTGTGGACGGTCACTATAAACAAGTCTCTGCGGATGCAGCCCAAGATGCAACCTTGCGACTCGAGCAGCGTGGATGGTGTGAAAATGCCCATTCTCTATTAGATGGGAGGGAGGTGGACATACAGAGATGTTGTGTCTTGTTTTTCACTGTTCACTGTCTGTCTGTCAGAGATATGGAGAATATGGAGAATTTCTTTTTTTCCACATAGGAAGTTTGATTAGCGACTCTAGTAACAACATGATTGAGAGCAGAATATTCTGAGTATGATAAATGATTAAAGTCAACAAATGACAACGCTATACAAATGAGTCTCACTGTACCCTGCTTACACCTGGTATTAAGATGCGTTTTGGTCGATCGGATCACAAGTGGATGACGCTAAATACAGGTGCAAACAGGGTCTAAAACGGTTGTCCACTTTCAACCACTTCCAGAGGAGTTGAAAACGCATTCATCCGGATTGCTTTCATGGTGTACACGCTCATATGGTCGAATGCATTCGAACAGCCACAAAGATCACCTACTCTACGCCTACGGAATTAATGCATTATGGGACGCGCGCTAGCCAGACGGGATTTAAACTTTGTCAGCTAAAGACCCAAGTTTGGTTTGAAGACGAAAAACGCACCAAGCACGATGTTCTCTCACCATTCCTGGTTTCTAACACGCATTCACAGCGATCGGCGTGATCTTGCAGCTTTCAGAGCAGAAACTAAAGCTTCTGCTCTCCGTATGTTTTTTGGTTTTCTCCGGTCGTGTTCATATGTAAATTCCGTCCAATAAATTGAAAGATCTGAAAAAGTCCATACATTTACCCGCCCATAGACCTTCCCCTCGAAAAACTCACGACAGAAGTGGTTGAAGGTGGACAAAAGACACGGATTAAAATACCAGGTGTAAACGGGTTTGTGTCTTCCTTGTCTGATTGTGATCAGATCCAAAACCCATCTTAATATCAGGTGTAAACGGGGCAGTTGTTGCTGTCTGGAATTTCCGAACATAGCCATCTCAGATGACTCTGCAAAAACAGCAAAATTTCCATCTACAATTTTCCATAACGGTTTATGGAAGAAGTTTGTTCAGTTTAAGTTCCCTTTTGTAGAATAAGAACAGACGTGCTTCAACTTTAATGTATATACCATGCTCATTTCTCAGCAGACAGCTTTGTTTTGTCTGACTGTCTGAAAGGACTTATGCGTGACTGCAAAAAAAAATCAGTTATGAAGCATGCTATAGCGATTGGGTGTTTGTTTGCCCTCATAAATCATGTCGGTACAGGAGATGCACATACAGTGTGTTATGTAAAACTTTATTTTCATTGCTTTAATGAAATACATTAAACTGTCTAACTGAGCTGAGTCAAAAACGCATTACTAATTCTTACAGACGTAATTCAGGTCAGCCTGAAGGCAAGGTGTTTGTTTGTTGGCATCTATAATGTAATTTAATTTCATGTTCCAAAGTAAAACTTTCCTTTTGAACAACGTGTGCGAATTTGTTCTGCTTGTTTTTTCCCATGTCAGGATGGCTTCCCCATGTATTGTGCTTTCACGGAAGCTCTTGACTTGACCTACTTGAGCGTTAATAGTGTTAGTGCCAGGTCCTGCCTTAACAACCAATAAGATGGCAATTTAGACCAGAAAGATACAAAACAGATACAAAACAGAACGTTCGTAGAACTTTGACATTTGTAAGTGTGAGAAACGCTTCCATTCAAAAGTTTAGTTTGGTAAAAAAATAAAAAAAAAAAGAAGTTTTTGTAAGAAGTCTCTTATGTTAACCAAGGCTGCATTTATGTATTCAAAAATACAGTAAAAAATAGTAATGTTGTTAAATATTATTGCTATTTAAAATAACTGTTTTTTATTTTATTTTATTTTATTTTGTAATTTATTCCTGTGATCCAAAGCTGAATTTTCAGCATCATTACTCATGGTCCTTCAGAAATCATTCATGATGATTTGATACTCAAGAAACATTTCTAATTATAAGCAATGTTGAAACAGTGGTTTTTATTTTTGTGAAAACTTTGATTATTGAATTTTTTGGGATTATTTGATGAATATAAGTTCAAAAGAACAGTGTTTATTTGAAATATAAATCTTTATATATTTACGTTTGATCAATTTAATGCATCCTTGCTGAAAAAATAAATTACTTACTAACCCCAAATGTGTTTAACTGTAGTGAGGGCTTGCATCCCTGTGCAGTGCTCATGAATGCCTGTTCCCATTGACGTGATGAAATGAGGTGGAAAACAGGTTATTATATCACCCATGCAGCAACTTGTCTGCAGTGGCTGACTGAGCAATTATGATTGCTCAGACTGTCAATGGCACTATTATCTTATGCATGAAGGAGCTGCTTATGTAAGACTTCATTTTAACAGTTATAGAACCGCTTCGAATCATACAGCAAGTATCAGCAGATGGTTACCTTTACAGCCCAGGTGTGTCACAGATCCGACCCTCTTTGTTATCTTCTAGACAAGACTCAGTGTGGACTAGAGCCCGTATGGGTTTGATTAACTTCTCTGTTACCCAGTTTCCAATGGGCCTAATGGAAATTCTGCACAGCCTCCACTAAAGACCCAATCTGTTCATGACAGAAAGCACAGGTCCCCTGTAATACATTGACTTAGCCACTTGAGGCTGTTGTGGACATTCAGATCCCCTATTCTTGCTGGATATTTACATTTTAAATTATCATTTATTTCTGGGATAACAAAGCTGATTTTTCAGCCATCATTCTAATATTCTTTCTAATTAATATGTTCATTGGTGCCCATGAACATTTCTAATTTTAATTTTAATTTTTCATGATTCTTTGAGTAGAAAGTTAAAAATAAATATTTGTGTGACAATGTACAATAAAATTACTTACTGACTTTTTAAAATCAGTTTAATGCTTACTAAAATTATTAATTTCTTTGAAAACTTTTGAAAGGAAGTGTTTGAGCGACATTTTTATTTGTTGACTATAAAAACTTAAATGCGTCTCATTCAGATACAAACATAATTTGACTCTTGAATGCACATTGCAGTCTTACTGTGCATGCAAAATGTTATGGAAATAATTGGTCTGCTCAATGGTGCCATTTCCAAATTACATGACAAATTACATCACTCCGACTAATACATGTAAAGCATGAAATGCAGGAATGTCATTAAGTGAGGTAGAGATAAAGCTGCAGTTTTGTCCCTTATGTCCATCTTTCTAAGAGTACTGATGGCGCCACAGAGATCGAGTGAAAAATCTATGGATATCGTATAGTTGCCCCAGTAATAAGCTGGGTACACTCTTAAAAATAAAGGTTCTTTATTGGCATTTATGGATCCCTGAAGAACCTTTGACATCATTGGAACCTTTCTTTGCATAAAAGTTTATTTATAGTGGAAAAAAAGGTTTAAGTAAAGAAGAGTATTTAACACTGACTAATATTATATTCAAGAATATTGTGTTCTTTCTGAAAGATGTGAGCTCAAATCAAAGAAACCTTAAACGAAAGGCTGCTTGGCATGTTTTCAAACAGAGTCCGGTGGGAGAACCTTCTCTCCAACAAAAAATGGCTGTTCTGCACACTTTGTAAAATTATATCAAATCACTCTAATGTATCTGTCATAGATATTCAAGTAATAAAGGAACACTCTAATGACATAAGTGTCATCATTATCATCATTATACTATCATTAACATAATCATAAACATTAGTCCCAAGGTTATGTTGAATAAATAAAATCCATGCATTCACAAATCAGCACAGTGAGATGTGTAAAAATGAGTAGTCTCCATCTATAAAAGTGATGATCTTACTTTCTCATATAATACAATAAGGTCAGAGAGTATCTGCCTTCTGCTCTGTACGGTATGTACCAATGATCCAAGTGTTCAAGCAGCCCCTGCTGTGCAAACATGAAAAGAGATCATTCCAGATGTGTCTGTACACTCTTAATTAATAATGCATTGTTTTCTGCAGAGAACCATCAGAGCGTGTTACTCTTGCACGGCTGCTCACGGCCCGGGTCATACTGATCAATGCCTCTCACTGCATGGGCCGTGATAAGAGCACCTTCCCTCAGAAAGTGGCCTTTGCATGCCATGGCAGGCTTATGTAAGCATCTGCAGCCTGGTCATGAAGTCATTGCCAATGCAGCAGTTCCTCTACAGCAGTGAAATCATCAAAAATGCATTAAGGCTGTTGTATATGTTCCATCAACCTTTCAGAGTTAGCACGTATTCCAATAATAACCAATATTGTACAATAACCAAGTCATTCTAAACACGTACAGTCTACTTGACAAGTTTGATTTAGATTTTCTTGGTGTATGATTTCAAGTGATATTCTAAAGTTACACACACAAAAATAGATTTCTTTATATATATCATAAATTTATCATAGTATTCAATATTGATAATAATCAGAAATGATTCTTGAGCACCAAATCAGCATGAGACAGATTTCTGAAGGATCATGTGACACTGAAGACTGGATTAATTATGCTGTAAATTCAGTGTTGCCATCACAGAATAAATTATATTTAAAAAAAATATTAAAATAGAATATGAATTCAAAAAGTTCTGTTAAATTGTAATAATATTTCAAAATATTATTGTTTTTACTGTATTTCTCATTAAAGAAATGCAGCCTTGGTGAGCATAAGAGAAACAATTTCAAAAACATTTGACTGTTTTATATATAATCTTATCTTATTTATTATATGAAACAATATATATCAGATTTAATAAACTAAACTAAAAAAATTTTTTTTTTTCTTGAGACTGGGGAGGGGAATATCAGCTGAAAGTTTCATTACTGGACACTTAGCCTGAAGGGAGTCTGTGCCAGTGACTTCCCTGCCTGCAAACTGGCAGCAATGCTAGCGAAGCCCCCCAGTGTTCTGGCCTCGGAAGATAAGTGGACATGCCAGGAGAAGGGTGAAGCATAAGGCTTCTGATGTCAGAGCGCGGTCATTACATCCGCTTTAACGTAGATCCGCTGGCATCAACACAATGTGCAAAGCCTGGCGGTGTGCCTCCTGCTAAATCCATTCATTAGTGCGTCTCATCTCAACTGAAAACAAAACGTGTGTGTGTGTGTGGAGCGGTACTAATTTATTTGATCAGGTACGGTTCAGTGTCTGTTGGCTGGGGATCTGCCTGTTTTTATTCTGCGCGACCAATGAGGCTTGAAAACGAAAGTAAATCAATTTAAAACATAATTGTGTTAATCAGTGCAATAAAAGGCCACCATAAATCACCCAAAAAGCGACTGTATTCATTAAGTGAATCCTGAGAATAATCCTTCTTTATTTACTTCGAGAGAAACATTTTTTTGCTTTACTTTCGTGCATTGTATAATCTGCACTGAAAGAATTTGTCCTCTAAATCATATGTTGTCATCGGATAGTTTCCAAGACAACACAGACAAAATGCCTTTGACACAATTGAACCATAAACCTTAAGGCAAACACTGATGTCTAAATAACTAAGGAACACGAGCAAAGGTTAAAAGATACCGTGTTATCTTGTATGCATGTTGACATCCCACGCACATTTAAAGATATACACAAACAGACAAGAACAAATCCTGTACCTCTAAGTCTATACCAGGCCGGATGAGATCCATGTGTTGGCTGAAGTCTGCTGGCAGCCGGGCAAGGACGATTTACAACACCTTAAACTCTCTACCCCAAACTCATTCCTCTCTCTTTGTCATGAATGGATCCAAGCTAAAAAAAGGAATTTCCCAGAAACGTGGTAACCTCACTCACCCTGAGCCATAACTGAAATATAACCGCCTCTGCCTGAGTACAGGTGTTTGTGTGCGTATTTCCAGTTATGTGCATTCAAGCAATTACCAGTCTGCAGAATGAAAATGTGTTATCTTGAGGCTTTGTACATTCTTAATCTCCTTTCACACAAAAGGATTAAATGTATGACCTGAAAGATGATACATGTGCAGGTAGCAAAGGCAGTGACATAAAAGCTGAGATCAAAGTCAACCAACCGGACAGAAACACGTAGTTCAACTGAACGGTGCAGAGATGCTGTTTTCTGATGTGCAGTGTTTTTACACGTAGCCAGCTTTTGAGCCAATTAGCTGTCAGCATATATCTCCAAACAATCTAGAAGCCTAGTCAGACTTTAGAAAGTTGTCCAAAAAATGGTGATATGCTAGCATGCAGCTATTTTGCAGAAACGAGCAATGTTCAGATGAGTCAGGGAAGGTGGAGACCATATGCTGCCCAACAGCATGAACTACAATGGGTTCGCGTACTGGCCTCAGATGATCTCTGATTATCTAACGTACATATTGGTTGGGAATGAATTATGCAAATCAGATAATATCACACGCACACACTCTAATTAGTGCCGAATGCAGTTTGCATGCCTCAATTTCCAATCTCGCGCACTAAAACGATCTGCCGTACTTATTGTGACTGTACAGCACCTTTAAAATGCAGACAGTGTGCTTGACTAAACTGGATTGCAGTGAACAACACACCGATTTTTCCACTGAAACGCTGTGTGCAAAAGTGGCGCAACAGTTGATTTGCTCCATAATTTGAAACCTTTGTGTGCCAACAGTGCGTGTTGAAAGACAACTGCTTCTCTCTACTCTGCAAACTTAATATACTGAGACTGAAACAGATCAATGCCATCAAGAATGTGTCTTTCGAGACAGTGTTTGCAGTTCTTATATACTGAGACTGAAACAGATCAATGCCATCAAGAATGTGTCTTTCGAGACAGTGTTTGCAGTTCTTAGTCACTGTAAAAACAAGCCAGTTAGTAGAAAGCCAGTCTCAATCTAATGCAAATACAAAGGGCGCAAGCAAGTTCAGTGTATTTGCACACAAAGAGTTTATCTTCACTTTCTCTCTCAGTCCCTGTTCATGATTATTCCTTTAAAAAAAAAAAAAAATTATAAAATATATTATTAGTATTTTCCATAAAAAGGACTTTATTAAACCTGTTTTAACATTGGCTCCACCATCCCCTTTTTTTTTTTTTTTTTTTCAGTGCGTAGTCTCAACATAAAATCTGACTTGACCCCATTTACTTCCTTGATTCCTGGTGATATTGTGAATGATTCATCCATGACGGGATGCTTCATAAAATATTCCTTGTAATTCATTAATCAAAATAAAATATCCTGCTTCGTCTCTGATACAACTTTCTATTTCTGCTGATTACACTAGCCTCTAAGAGGACATGGTGATGGGAAAATATGAGTTGGTAGAAAAATTATATTCAAAGTCGGCATGAAATCAAAATTGACCCTATTTATTTTGGTAGTGCACATGTCTTGTAGTAAACAATGTATTTCCCCTCTGGAATGGCCTTCCTTCTCTGATGACGTCATTTTGACAGCTAGGGTAGAACATCCCCTCAGTCTGCTGCGAGCTTTGACAACGACCTGAATGAAATGCCCACTTTTCTAGATCCAATCAATTCCCAGTGGGAAAAACAAGTCACGCCCTCTATTTGTCTTATTCAATATTTAGTTTCAATCAGAAAATAGGTGACTGAAGTAAAATTGGTCGCAGCTTCCGATTCAGGGCGACTTTAAACACTTTTATGTACAACTTTAGTGTCCTCCTGAATTCAAAATTGATCAAAATTGATTTGCTCGCAATATTTTTTTTGTTCTCATTGAAAAATATTGCGCTTCTCGCAAAAGCATTGCATTCCCCTTAGAAACAGCACTTAAACCTCATATGATTTCCATCACCAGTTTCTCCCGGAAACGCAAAACTTTTGTGAGCCAATGCAAATTTACTCAAAGGAGTGCAAATGTTTTGTAAGCGAATGTATAATTATCCCTTCCATCTCATTTTCCCCCCCATCACCATGTCTCTTTAAGAGCTCTGTATTTAGACAATGTGGGCTATTGGATAATTTAGGCAAGGGGTATTCAATTAAAGTTCCAAGAGGTCTGGTCTCTATATTTCCTTCCCAGCGGAGGTCTGGATAATACTTTTTTGGAACAGTAATACATTTCCATTGAGGCAACCGTAGTACTTTGTAAAATAAAATAAAAACTAAACAATCAAAATAGTCATCAAAGATAAGAATATTGGGCCCAGAGAGCCAAAACAGTGATGTCTAAGAATTTGTACCATAATGTACCCACAAAAAGTTAATATTTCTCCCAAATATGAATATAAAAGGTTAGATCAGATGGTTTAACAGGCTATTTGTTTATTTATTTTTTATTTATTTTATTTTACATTAGATACCTTTGTGTATGGCCCATAGAGGCCTTGGGACTGAGAAAACATACTGGGGGTTCAGGTTTAGCTCTTAAGAATAGTATGGACCATTTTTTTATATTTTGCTTAAAGCAAACAATGTACATAATCTAATTATTAAAAATCTCATCATGTGGACAAAACAAAGTTAACAATTAATTTTAAAAGGTTTTTCGTCTTCCCTTGCAATCTCCAAATAATTTTCCAAATTCTAACATTGTTTAGCCTATTATGAAATAGTCATTATATGACTGAACGGTAAAATGGTGTAATTATGTCCCGCGGTCCGGATGATCAGGAGCAAGCTCCGACATTTGAATAACACTGATTTAGGCTTAGGTTTAGGAAAAAAATCCCCTTTGAATATTGTTTCACACGAAATATATAATATTATGGTTATAAATTGAATTGTGATCAATAATTTATTGTGACTTTTAAAGTTCAATCCTAGTAACATTTTCATGGAGTAATTTGGTATTCGTCTCACAATGCACACAATGACCCTTCCACCAGTTCTCGAAAACTCATCTGGAGTGCTCAAGGACTGGAATTATAGCTGTAAAATGACAGAATCTCTGCTCAAATTGCAGACTGCAATATAGCTGCCATTTCATAAATGTGCTCCAACACCTTCATTTGCCCTAAAAGCATTCCTTTTGTTTCGGAGTTGCACAATCTGCGCCAGATTGTGAAGGTCAAGCTCTTCAGCAATTGTCTACATACTAAGCTCATCCCGTCTGCATGTTTGCATATGCCCCTCCCTGCTCCAAGCTTTGCATGTCTGCAAGTGTTTGTCTGTTGTCTGGCTCAGAAGCTATTTCTGGCATGAGCAATGGTGTTATGTTTGGTGTGACATTGACATTACCTGTAGGATCATAACAAGGTGAGTCCTTCTATGTTGATCCTTTTGCCCTGTTGTTCGTTATGAACTGCTCTGACCAATGTGCCATCACATTCTTTATTGCTAGAAGGAACTCTCTTCACCGTCTTCACTGCACCCTAGAAAACATTAATATCCCTTCTTCTGGCGTGGACAGACTCACTTCAAACGGCCCTGTGACATACACATGGTAAGCAGCGTGTTCTCAGAAGCCCTGCCCAAGTACACAGACCACGGGAAGAGACTCTGCATGACCCTCACATGAGGACAAGAAGGAAGCTGGTTGACATGGGCTCTATTATTAGACACTTCGTGATAGACACTGGCATGGAAGTTGTGCTTTTTGTCGTACAAGACCCTGACTACCCTTTGCTCATATGAGAACGAAGTGGATGGACTTCGGATGAAGCGCCTACAATGGTTACATATCTTGCAGTTTCCCACATTCAAAGCCAACGTGAAATCAAAAGTGACCCTATTTACTCTTATAATAGACATTCATTGATGGTTCATTGGTGCATGTCATTCCAAGAAAAATAAAATGTTTGTCAAATTATAATAACTTGGTCTTCCTCTTTAGCGTCTTTACTTTTTATTGATATCTCTGAAGAAAAGACACTACAGGCAAAAAGACACTTCCATAACATGTCTTCTTTCACACTAGTGGACAGAAAATATCCAAATATGTATTTCTTCTGCTGAACACAAAAGAAGAAGAATATGGGCAACCAAACAGGCCCAAGCCTCCACTGACTTCCTTAATATAGAAAAAAAAATACTATGGAAGTCAATGGGGTCCATCAACTGTTTGGTTACCGACATTCTTTAAAATATCCTCTTTTGTGCTCAGCAGAAGAAAAGAAATTCATACAGGAACAACTTGAGAGTGAGTAAATGACTTTGAGATTATACTATAGATTTTATTACACTTCATCCAGTTGCGTATGTTTTAATTACAGGCTGTTTTCTTAAAATTCGTTTTTGTTTTTTTGTTTTGTTTTTTCCACTAAGACAAAAATCCATTGATCTGTTTTCTTCATTCTGATATGTAACACTCTTTTCAACCTCCTATCAAATACAAGGTCTTATTCTAGATTTTGTTCTTATTAAATATCCTGTTTCACTTGGAAATGTCACATTAAGGAAGTAAAACAGGTTATTAATTGGCAAATGTTCTTTATTTTGCCATTGTTGTTGTTAATATTCTTTGATTTGGTGATATCATAATTAATCCTAAGAAGCTTGCCATGGTTTGAAGTGAGCTTGGCGCATATATAGTTCTCTTCTGATTCGTGCCATTGTATCATTTGTCAAGATCTAAACGGACACGTGATGTAATGTCGTGTAAAGTTTATCTGGGGGATGTCCTGTGTCTCTTTTAGATCTGGATGACTGTGAGAAAGAAAGACATAGAGTACATACTGAAACAGGGAAATAAAAAAAAAAATGAGGAAGAGAAAGAACTGGGGTGGGAGGGCTTTCACAGCTGTTGTTCTGCTGTGTTTCCTCTGATAGTGGACTTGGCTGTACTCCCAGTTCTTTAGGTAAACGACTCACAACACAATTACCTCCAACGCCTTTTTATGAAAAGACAAGGTGGAAGTATGCAAAACAACACACATTATGGATTCCCACCAAGATTTCTTAATTTTCTCTTAAATATATATGCATAGTTGGGTTGTTTTGCTTGAATATTTTGAATATTTTAGGAATAAAGCATGTTAAACCATATTATTGTGAAAAATACTTTAGAGATATCCTCTTATAAAACTGCTGCTAATCACACAAAATGCTGACAATGCTGACATTAGCTTCTTATATCTAGATCAGCTTATGGCACATGCACACTTTAATTCTTTAATCTGTTCACAAGTGACCCTTTGCGAGTTGCACTTGGTCGGTACATTGGAGGGACGGAACTTATTCTAGAATACTAATTGAGGAGAACAAAGATCCCAATGGGCCCTCAACCATGATTCTCCAGGTGACCATGGCAACACTGAAAACCTGACAGATAACGTCTTCTTGAATTTCAATGTGCATCGAATGTCTTTATATACATTTTACCAGTAACACTAAAGAATTGTGTAATGTTGAAGCTGAAAATCCATCAACTTTCAACTGCATATTGTAATTGATACTGCTCTGGACAACAAGGAAGTAACAGAATTTGGTAATAATAAAAATAATAGTATGATTATTATTAAAAGCACTGTTGTGTTAACAATCAATTTAACATGCCAAGACATTTGCCTCATACAAGTTCAGTCTTTTACCCTCAGGTGTGGTCTGTGAGACAGGTCTAGTAATGTATCTGTATCAAGTTAACACCTAAAATAAAGGTGTGTTTCATCTACACCACAAACTTTCCATGGAAGCATATGTTCTGTCAGTCTTTCATACTTTTTTAACCGCTACGAGTAAATCTTGAAAATCATAATTTCTTTGTGCCACTTTACAATAATTTCTGTGTGTCCAGGCTGTACTAGTATGGCATTGTATCATTATAAAATAAATATTTGTTTTGGAGGAAAAGATAAAGGTCTTGTTGATCCAAAATTCATCCAGAACTTTGGACTGATGTTGAAGTACATTCACCTATAGAAATCCAATGTAAAGCATCTTTCTCAAATGATTAAATGACTCATTATTCCTTTGTGACTTTGTATGTATTACTTTGTATGCAAATCAGCATGTTTGAAGGATTTTTGAAGGATTGTGTGACACTGAAGACTGGAGTAATGGCTACTGATCAAATATATTGTTAAATTGTAATAGTATTTCACAATACAAAAATGTTACTCTATTTTTAGCACAAAAAAGCTGCATCCATGAGCTTTTATTTTTAACACTGTTCCTGAACATTATAACCTCAACGTTTGTCTGAGCTCTGCACATTTCACGGAGAACATCTTCCAGAAGAGAGTACAATGCAGGCTATATGCACAAAAGCTTCTACTGAAAGATGTAACCATTCTTATTTTGTCGGGACAAACTGTTGTTTATGGATCAGAACTTGTATGTATGTCTTATTATTTGTAGTTGTTTTTCTATTAACAATTCTAATTGTAAGTTTTATGTAGTTGCTATGATGTAAACAAAGGGCAAAGCTTTGCCTCCGCTAGCATGCTAACTAACATTACAGAATTGATGTAGTGTTTACTGTAGCTTTTATAAGCTCTTGCTTT
>FLSR01001106.1:171590-186675 GCA_900092035.1 Leuciscus waleckii
GTTCCAGAAAATCATAGCGATCGGCCGACTTCAGATAAACATAACTTTTGCTGCCAACAAGCAATGATAAAAAATTAAAATGTCACCATGTGGTGGGTTTTCCCAGATCGCATCACATTTTATCATGTGTGTTCCCATTAACCTACAGTATGACTTTGGTGTTAAATATATGTGATGCGATCTGGGAAAACCCACCACATGGTGAAATTGTACCTATTACAGGTTTTGATATCATATGGAAGCTGGTATCAAGCCCTTTCCAAATCTGTTTTTATTTTTATCATAGCTTGTTGGTAGCAAAAGTTATGTTTATCTGAAGTCGGCCGATCGCTATGATTTTCTGGAACGGAATTTTGAGAAAAACAGGTTTAATTAACTGTCGGGACGCTTGGCACTCTTTTTTGTAAACAGGATTGGCGCGAAATGCGCACTAATACACATTCACTGTACATGTTATGTGGTTTATTTTATAGGTAAACTATCTTTGCAGTGTTAAGAGACGGACAGGTGTATGGGATATACGGCGATTGTTTTGTTTTTTACACCTCTGCACTAAACAAGGGAATTTTGCCAAGATATTTTCAGAGATAAGAGAAAAGATGTTATAGAATAATAATTTAATGAAAAAAAATATTTGACAAAAAACTGACATTCAAACTATTTTGGAATTTACTGAAAACGGTCCAACGCGACATCCGCCGGGTTTTCCCAGATCGCATCACATATGTCACACTCTACTTTCGGAGATCCAGGAAATAAAAAGAGGAACCTCTATACATATTTATATAAGGTACAGTTATATGGAGGAACATACATTTCCTAGTGAGGAACTGATTTGATGGTTATATTTAACTTAGAACACCAGAGAGTTTGGGATTATGTCAGATAAGTCAAAGTCAAAGGTTCACTCTGAAAAAAAAAAAAAAAAAGAAGAAAGATTCCAGTGAATTTTTTTTGTAAGGGAAGAAAACATCCCAGTAAATTTTCTATGCAAGGCTCGTCTCCTTCTCAGATGCTGTCTCTGGTTAATACGTTCTATGAAGACTAGAACGTCTTTGCTCTTTCTTATCGGACATAAGAGCTGCCCAGTTCTCGGACAAATGACACATCATGAATTGCAGGCCCTGGGAGATTGCAAAGTTGGGCCACAGCCCTGTATTTTAAGTCCAAAAAGAACCCAATTGCCCCTTTGGACAAGGCTGAGAGCAGCATGTTTCACATTCCATATCCCAGTGTCTTAGATTTCTTGGCAGAACTTTGTTCATAAGTTATATCCGACTGTCCCAGAGTTCACTTCTCTGTTTACTCATTTGTCTATTTGTCTTTGCTTGCATGACCAACCCATCATGATGATCCATTACATGACATGTCAGTGGAAAGAATGCTGATGCAAACGTGGTTAGTGGCACTAGTAATTAGCACAACACAAGACGGTAGCAGCGTGAAAATAAACTACATGATAACACTAGTCATGCATATTGAACATGGAAGATACTGTAAATAACTGAAAGAAGGCACGGCTTACAAAGCGCATCTTGTCCGAGGGTTTGCCTCTTCGGTGCCACTTTTTAACTTCTCTGACTTAAAGGGAAAGTTAACCCAAAATGAAAATTATGGAACATGAAATATGATTTTCTTAAAAGAATCCTGGAAGCTCTTCTACATTTAATGAAAGTAAATGAAAAATTGGGCTGTCAAGATTCAAGTTTACTCACTGTTAGACTGCTAAAAGTAAACAGATGTCAAGCTTGTAAGTAATGTCTGTTTAGATTTAGCAGTGTCGAAGTTAGTCAGCATCTCTTCACATAAGAGCTTTGCGTCTATGAGAAGACACAGTGCCTTTCCTTCATCAAGCCTGACATTTATAATGAATTACATGCTTATGGGAAGAAATGCTTTTGAGTTGTTGCAACAAAACTGCTCCATGTATGTTATCGATCAAAATTAATGCGGGTGGCATCCATACCATATCCACACTTTTGATTGAGTACATCAAGATAAACTCAGTTCTATTCATATATGAACACTGTGCATAATACGCATTAGACAAGCTTGTTTAAGTTGTGTTGGATGACTCAAAGTTCCCAACATGATACTGCAATATCTTATTCTTAACCAAAGTGGACAGGCAAATGCAAGTTTGGCAACTTTACGCCACAAAACAATCTCAGCTTTTATTGCTTAAAATATGGTTTTAGTTCTGTCGCATGAGGCTTGTGTTTTGAGAAACCAAGCTCCTTTAAATAGCCAAGTAAAAAAAAAAAAAAAAAAAACGGAGAGTTGTTTACTGTGAAAGGGCTGTTTTGGACTGAAAATTGTTCACTGCGTAGCCACACGCACACAGATTTTTCTGCAAATTGCTGTGCACATGCCCAACACGCCAGTGAAGAGACGATTTGTCGCTGGTTTGTAACATGTGATCTGTAAATACCGGGCAAAGTCCATAGGTAGAGCTATGACATCCTGCTTGGATGCTGCACAGCAACCCTGTGGAGAAGCTTCACACGGACTGCAGCCAAACAGGGATGAGCTCTAATAGCAAGCGGATTCATTCACTCTATGTGTTTTAGAGGACACAATGTTCCAGCCCAGTCAAGACAAACCTGACCCATGGCTTGTCGTGGTTAAGTGTTCAGACTAGCACAGTGGAAAAACCTTTCCTTAGAGGTCTGTTCTCTCCACAGCAGAACCATTCAGTGTTCTTGACTATACAACATCAAGTGAAAATAGCTGTGATGTATCTTATACATAAAAAACGTTTTGTCAGGTACTGTATCCTAAAAATGTGTTTGGTAACATCTAAGTAAATTTGTTTTATTTAAGACAAAAATATTGTTTAAAATGATTGAATCGACCGGAATAAATTAGATTGCACCAACAAATCTATGTGCCAGATAAAGTATAGATATTTAAATTTGCACTTTACTAACTTGTTATAATCAATGTGCAATGTACCCCATTGACTTCCATAGTATTTATTTTTTTCCTACTATGGAAGTCAATGGGGTACATTGCACATTGATTATAAAAAGTTAGTAAAGTGCAAATTTAAATATCTATACTTTATCTGGCACATAGTTTTGTTGGTGTAATCTAATTTATTCCGGTCGATTCAATCATTTTAAACAATATTTTTGTCTTAAATAAAACAAATTTACTTAGATGTTACCAGATGTCTGTCAAAATTACTTAGATGTCTGGTTACCGACATTCTTCAAAATATCTTCCTTTGTGTTCAGCAGAAGAAAGAAATTCATACAGGTTTGAAACAACTTGAGGGTGAGTAAATAATGACCGAATTTTCAATTTGAAGTGAACTATTCCTCTAACTCAAGCCAGTTATGCGTCTTTTTACCCAACAATGGGTGAATAATTCACCCTATTATTTTATGTTCCTTTATAAAAACCTATATTACAAAAGATAATGTTGATGAATATGTTTTCAGTGCATTTCAACATGTTTTCTGCTGAGTTCAGCTCACTATGTGTGGAAAAAAATTGACTCAGCACCGAAACTCTATACCTTTTGTACGTTCCTGATATGCAGCACTGCTCTTAGGGCGGGCAGTGTGAATACTCAAATCTGTTAATATGGGTGCTTAAATAATTGCACGCTGCTTTTCGTGCGAAGTGAGAAAGGCCTAAGTCATGCACAGATTCTGCTCAGCCCACGTGGCTCCCAGACGCTGATATAACAAGGGCAAGCGTTGCAGAGGACAGACTACTGTTGACAAGTTCTGTCATTATCTCAATGGACGTCATTGCCAGGGTGTGAGCAGACAAGACAATAAAGGGCAAGCAATTTTTGCAGGGCTCAACTTTGTATCATATAAACAACTCATGCTGATGCTTTCCACAACTTTGCATTCTCATAAATAAACGAGGCAACAACAACAAAAAATCACTGGAAAACATCAATAAATGTATTTTTTTCCCATGTTGGAAGTAGTGGAAGTTATTTCACTCCAAGAGAGTTACCATGCATCAAAGCCTTTTGAGAACATGAAAACAAACGCCTTGAATAAAAGCGACTCTGGCCACTGATCTTTTCAGAGTTTGTGCGATCATTGATTTTTAGCCAATAAATGTAATTTTTTCACATTCAATTCTGAATGTGGCACAATATCACATGAAAAAAAAAAGTCATTTCACTTTCGACTGCAGTGAAGGTGCTGTGTACAGTACATTTCAATTAAACTGGCCTTGGGGGAAATTAAGGATACAGTCCCGTATGTCTGCCATCAAACTGCTATTATGTCTCAACAAGATCAAACCTCTGCTTTACCCTGAGGTAAACACAACTGAAGCCAACCAGAAGAGTGTTTTAACAAGTCAACAAACCATGAACCCAGGAGGCTATTTCACAAGCCACCGGGGCAATTTTATTTCACAAGCAACTGATCTGACCTCTTCACTAATACTGTGGTAATATATTTATGTTGAAGGCCAGCCACAATCAACAACATTAGGTTACCTCCCAGCGGAAACCTTGTGCCTCTGAAAAACTGGCTTTAAAGGGACAGTTCCACATGACAATGATATCATTATTTCTCACCCTTCTGTCATTCCATTTTTGGGGGATCAAAAGTACCATAAAATGTGTAATATTGTGAAATATTATTGCAATTTAAAGGAACTGTTTTCTATTTTAATGCATTTTAAAATGTAATTTATTCCTGTCATGCAAAGTTGAATTTTAGCATCATTACTGCAGTCTTCAGTGTCATATGATCCTTCAGAAATTATTCTAATATGATGATGAAACATTTCTTCTTTTATTAATTACAGGTATAATTATCAAAACAGTTATGCTGCTTAATATTTTTATAGAAATCATGATATTTTTTTTTACATTCTTTGATAAATAGAAAGTAGGCCTGTTAATGTATTTAAAAAAATAATAATCTTACTGACCCTGAACTTAAAATATGTTGGTGTAAGGAACAGACCCAAATTAAAGTAATTATTCACTGAAAATATTGTAGCTCTCTTAGTGTTAATGAGAGCAATAAAATGTGCAGATTCAAGAATGAATCATTCTCTTGTTGACAACTCAATGTAAATTAAGTTTATCATTGGATAACAAATTTTCTTATATAGCTTCAAAACACTTGCAATACAGCACATGAGTCAAATTGACCACTTTTATGGAACTTGTAAGCCTTCATTTTGCAATTAATTTACAAATGCCACCATGACAGTGTATCACTCACAGTAAGCCTTATTAGACAATATTAATATCACATGATTATCAGTGACATTATTTGGCCCGTTAGATTATAAACCAGCACAATGTCTCTTTATTAGCCTGTGTAAACATTTAGTCCATTGTCCCAGGTCATGGACTCTGAGGCACTCCAGTGCCCTCAATAATATGTTTGTGTTTTGGCTATAGCATGGCCGCTCTGGATGAGTGAATGCCAGTGCTGGGTGGGCTTGCAGACAGTGCCTGTCAGTACCCTGAACCCTCCTTCTGGGAACAGGAGCACCTTATACAAGACAACAAAGCCTGGGCTGGCCCCGAGCCTCTGGCTCACTGTCAACTCTCCACCGGCCCAGTCACAACAATGCGCTATTCAGTCAGCCAATTAAATGGATATTATACACCTCTGTGCGTGTTTGTCTGACTATGACAAGTAAATTACTGAACAAGCCTCTGCCATGAAGACAATTGACCTGTTAAGCCGCTATGAAACTTGATCCACCTGTTGCATTTTATTCAGCGCTCCGTCTACTGTCTGCAACCCATTTTACAAACAACTTGTGTTGGGGATAGCACTCGCTACATTCAGAACTGCGTGTGAACTCATAATCAGAATCATCAATGCAAATGACTTGTTCTCACAGCACGAGCTCAATGGAGGTTTAATTTTCAGACCAGCTGCACGACTGAATGCATCGCATGTGTTACATCAAAAGACTGCATCTCGTTCAAATAATTAACTTCGACATAATCAGTTCATTAGGTTTTATATTTATGAAGGGAGAAACTGATGGCACGTGATCTAAGGCGGGTGGAATGTGTGTATTGCTTTTCTCCATTGACTCTTCTTTTGAGTATGTGGGTTTATATTTAAAACCGCATTAACACTTAAATGCATGACCTCTGTCTCAGTGGTCATCACCATACTGTTGGTTGGAGAACAAAACACACATCGGTATTTATGTATTTGTTATTAACAAATACAACACTTGCATCTATGTTGCATAATTCAACAGATGTCAGAAGAATGCAGCCATTTTTGAGGAAACAGCTGATCGCGAGCAGCTAATTTGCGGCACGAATTACTCTCTCACTCACGTTCATATCTAAAGTGAAGTCATCGTCACCCCTAGAATCAGGTAGTTTAATCTCAGGTTCGATTCTGCAATCTGCTCCCCAGTCAACACATGATAGCTTTCACATTACCAATTTTATTCATGCAAATCAGTGTTTCGAAAACGCTGAATTCGACATAGCATACCTACATATAACTCCTATTTCTCCCCAATCATTCAGAAAAGCAGGAATGGCAGGAAAAGTAAGCTATGCTATTTCGAATTCAGCCAACCTGTCTAGACTGCACATCCTAGTGCTGTTAGCCTGTATAGGGTACTAATTAAAAGTTATATCACAGCTTTGCAGTCCGTGGGTAATGTTCCACATTGTCTCTGATTGTTCGCTTTTCATGGTTTGGAAATCTGATCAAATCGGCGTTTAAATGATTGCTATTCTTTTGAAACAGAAGTCTTATGAAATGGTCCTGGTCCTGTTGACACAGCTGGGAGTGGTCAGCATGTCTTCAGAATGTGGTGTAATGTATGTCTAAGCTGATCTTCTATATAACGATGACCATGTGAAATAAATAGGCCATTGAGGCCACAGAGAGCCAGGGATGGGTGGAAATAATACTCAGAGGTTCCAGGCCTGGGGTTTCTCAAAGCCTTGATTTCTTCACGCTTATAGTGCAGAATCAGCCTGACGTTCTCAAAACAACTTTAAAAGAGAGACCGCTCAGCCAAAACCACCGTAACCCTCATGACCCCAGGACTTTTATGTAACAGTCTGCTGCGTGTTCCCTTCCAGATAATATCCTGCAGGCTTTAGGAGGATCTCTCGGAAAAAAAGTTTCATCTTTTGATATGTTTTTGTCCTCTGCTGTAGACTTGGCAGTGTACAGACGTTCATTGTTATTAAAGAGTATTTTTTGGCATATCAGTACTACTTGCGTATATTGATAGGGATTTTTCAAGTCTCTGCTTCAACAGATCCTCAGCATATTGAGAAAGAACAAAAAAGCTTGAGCTCTCATGTGGCGAACATTAGCTCTCTTTCCTCATGTGATGTGCTGGATGCCTTTTATTAGTAGTGGCTCCGTTTCATGCTGGCTGTGCAGACATACGCGTGACTTTGCATGTGTGAGTGTGCACATCTGATCCATATGTGCATGCATTGTAAAAAAGTTTTTAAGCAATCCAAAATGTGTTGTGTGTGCTATATACCATGGTCTGTTTGAATTAATGGACAGGTAGTTCTAAAACAGTTTAATCACCGTTCTATATGAATGTGCTGTTTTTGTTAAAGCACACACAAGCATACGTCCAGGGCCGTTGCTAGTGGAGCAAAGGGTAGAATGATTAGTGTTGATGCGCTTAGAGATCGCACTGCGCACACAGAAATATTCAGGAGCGTGAAAACTTATCAAAGCTTATATTTCTCAGGTTTTGAAGTAATTAAACTCACAGCTGTTAGTAGACAGACGCGGGTAATTCACGCACGCATCTTCATCATCTCTCTCTCTCTCTCTCGATAATAAATTCAAATAATATAAATATAATATATATTATAAATATTGATTTGATTTTACCTACATTTAAACATATGCATTAAGTTGAACTAAAATTGATTAAGTTCAATGTAATGCATTTGTTTAAATGTAGGTAAAATCAATTGAATGCAACCACTTATGATATATTTTTTTATTAAATTCAACGATAATTTTTTTTCAGTGTACCATGGACTCGCTTTCTCGTTTCATACAAACGCAGCTGCTGTCATTTTGCGACGATTGTTTTGAACGCTATAATGGATAATAAGATTAAAAAAACGGATACAATCTCAAATCTATATCTCTTATCCTCACAATTATTTATGTCGTGAAATACCGTGTAATAAGTGGTATGACTGTACCGTATCCCTTAAATGTCTGTCTACATTGAACTTGCCGCTTGCTAGCAATTGCTCTCGTGAGCTTTGCAATAAAATATTTCGACTCAAAGATCAATATTTCATGTCTAATTATTTACTTATGTGCAAGTAGCCGTGTAATAAGCAGGATAATGTACATCCAGCCGGTTGTTATTGCAGAATAAACCTCTTCAGGCTGATGCAAGATCACTCTGTCAGGGTTTATTCTGTGATAACAAGCGGCTGGATGTACATTACCCCTTACATAAACCCTTTAGATCCTTAAGGTAGCCTAACAATTGCACCATTTCACTTTTTACAGTATTTGAACGGTCACACTTTAGATTAGAGTCGAATTCTCACTATTAACTATTAACTATTACTTTTGCCTCAATAAACTCCTAATTACTGCTTATTAATAGTTAGTAGGGTAGTTATTAAGTTTAGGTATTGGGTAAGATTAAGGGAATTAAATATAGTCATGCAGAACAAGACATTAAAATGTGCTTTATAAGTAATAATAATCAGGAAATATCCTAGTAATATGCATGCTAATAAGCAACTAGTTACAGTAATAGTGAGAATTGGACCCTAAACTAAACTGTTTAAAATTTTATTGAGAATTGTTTACTTTTAATGTAGAGTTTTAAAGAAGCAGCCAAAAATTCTCACTTAGGATGGAGGCCTGAGAACAAGCAGTTCTGACTTTTGTTTGTCAATCAAACTGTTTGGTCAGAGATTTAGGGGTCGGTCTGGGCAAGGCTAAGGGTTCAGATGTAATCTCGCACATGGGCATCGACCATGAAGGGTGGCACAGTGTTGTCTTTTCAACATGTTTTGGAAGGCGTAGACGGGATTTAGCAAGCTTGTGCATACTCTGCATTTGAACATGGATTTGGGGTGTGATTTTAGTAGAACGCTGCTCCCAAGAGTTATGCATGTCTATGAGTCAGTTTTTTCAGGTGAAGGGCCTTATTCTCAATTATCTTTAAACATATGTTTTTTTGTCCATGTTCCACTGGCTCTTTCCATATGTTCTTTGAGGTTTGCGTTGTATTGGACCGGCTCCTGCATGGCACTGCGTGCTTCTCTCCCTGCTGGACAGATATTTTGTTTTGTAGTGACTGTGGGCATCACATGACAGTTTTCGGTCATCTGCGGTATATTATCTTATCATAAAACTCTCATTAAGATAGGTGGATCTAAGATAGGGATATCAGATTCTGAAGAATAAATATATATTCTATAAATATGAATATTTATTGCACTATATTTAGAGCTCACCAAGGATATTTAAATAAGTTGGTGTTTAAAATATTGAATTAGGGCTGTCAGATTTGTATTTAAATTTTTTTTTGATGCAATGATATAATATATGATATAAAAATACCGAGTGCACTTTTAATATGTTTTGCAATTGCACCCATTCACCAGGCACTATAAACACACCTTTTATTTAAATCCCCTTGGATAATTCCCAAAAACACTGCTCCCAGATGCTATAATGCAGATCATGAGCTGTTCAGCTTGGCATGTCTGGATTCATGTCTCTGCATGCCTGGAGATGTGGATTACATTTTTGCATATTAAGTAAATAAGACTGGCAGTATTAGAAATATGTCTGTGGGTTTAGTGGACATGAGGACTTATTGTTGGCAAGACCTCTGTTACTTTGTGTCCTACATACTATTATACAGACACACCTTTCTTATCATTGTTCTATCAATAACACAATGTTCCTTTCTCAAGACATCAAACCTTTGACCATAACACATATACGTCAGTATTTAGTCTGCAAGAAATATGAAATATTATACCATATAAGGAGGAGAGAAAGGAATACTCTTATCCATAGACACTAGAGTGCCAATTTTGGAAAATTGCTGGGATCACAAGGAAAGTAAGTCTATCCCATAGCGGAGAGCGGTCCAACACCAAAGAGAATTGCCTTTCCTGTCATGGAATACAAGAATGGGTCCGTGTACAGACTAACAATGGCTATTTGATCATAATAAAACAGCGGACTGTTGAACTCTGTGTATTTAGTAACTGAGACTGTGAAGTGTCATTGGGCCAGAGGTCCCATGCAGACTGCTCCTGTTTACATCCCGACACCAGGCTCATTAAGAAAAGCTAATTACGTAGACTGTAACCTTTCACTGCCACGTATAAAACTGAGGACACCCCGATAAAGAAGATTAAACATTAACTGGAACACAAGAATAAAGTTTCAGAGGCGTCCCAGTAAGGTTAAGAAGTATATTGTCCTGTCGTAAAACAGATTAGATGCTGAGCAAGAACTTTATCGCATTAAGCCATAAATAAGATTCCACTGAATAATCTATTTAAATTGCATGTTATGCTCATATTTATTGCAAAAAAATTTAGCTCACCAAGGACATATAAATGTTTGTTTTGTTTTTGTTATATATATATACACACATATATGTGTGTTATTTATTTATTTATTTTAAAAAACAATGCAATTTTGTTGGATTTTGTGATTAATATTCTACATATCAATTGAATGAATTAAAAACTTTAGTCAATTGACGGCCTTACTTTTCATATGTGTATTTGTTATCTTAAATGTAATAGCTTGAGATTCAAAAAAAAAAAATGTTATATGAAATAAGTCTCATTATTATGTCATGCCATGCTCGTTCTTTATTCAGATTATAATCTTTTCATTTACAATAGCTGTTTCAAATATGATTTTTATTTCCCAGAGTAAAAATTATTTGCTGACTTGTTGATATATTTATGGTATTAACCAATTTTACTACTATTACTATTTGAGCAGGTGTGAAGTGTTGCACTGTCTGAGAAAAAAAAGTAGACAGTATGACAGGTTAGCTATAAATATTTAATATATATCTCTGCTAGATTGACATTAAATATTTCCAAAATGATATGTGTTATCAACATCATATGGAATGCATTCTTATCTTCTGGCTGCAAATGTCAATTAAATACGGTTCAATCTTTTTGTAATTACCTGGCGTCAGCTGATAATTTTTTCCATAGGCCTCATCTCTAATTTTCCCACAGACTAAACATTTCAACCACTATCAGATTTTAACAAACTATCCTGATGTACAAATGTTTATTTTCAGTTGGGATAGCAAGGTTTCATGGGAAAATGTGCTGTGAGCTTGATCCTGATTAGACACTTTTGCCAAATACCTGCTCTGGATGGCGTGCAATCTGTTTTTGACACTTAAATATGCTGTAGTACATCACATTGGCTTGTTACAAAATTCAATATCATGTATACATGCTGTCAGACATTAGATTAAAGCAAATGGTACAGGTTTATGAGATTTCATTGCATCCAGGGTTGTTTTGGAAACTCCTTTGACCATTAAATTTGACAAACATGCATATTACCTGGAGAGGAATTTGTTTTGCTGCATACTTCAGCTATGGGGTGAAAGACTATGCCAGAACGGTATGTAAATTGCCCATAGTTTGTAAATGAATGGGTGTTTTGCAAATTGGACTGGTTGGGGGAAAAAATCCACATGCATTTCTACCCCCAAAAAATGCAGCGTGTGTAGAATATTTACACAAAATCATTGCATGAACATAATGAGTTGCAATGAATGGGGAGTGAGATTTAAAAAGTGAGTACTGCTATAAGGTGGACTGACTCAAGATCCTCTTATGTTGCATGCGCGAAGGATGTTCTTCATACAAATCTACACATTCCTGGAACCCTGCTGAGAACGTGAGCCACCCTGTTCTTAAATAACACAGTTGAGCATGGTCTTTAATCACGAGTTTATCAGGAAGTGTAAATAACTAGTAGTGTTCAGTGTTTGAATTGAGATTGTGTAACATTAATAAGTGATGAATTAGTTGACCCAAACCAATGAAAATGAGCTTGAGGCTGATTTGGTTCAAGCAAAACGATAGTGTAACCAAAAACAAATCACTTAACACTATACTTAGTCATGAATAACCAGTTAGTCAGGAGGAGGCCAGAATTAAATAAATGAAAACCACAGAATGTTGTTGTCATCAAACTCAAACATCCTGACATTGGTCATTAACCAGCAATCACAGCTCTGGCAGAGACTTTTACGGTTTTTATGACCTGAACTAGATGTGTGTGCCAGAGCAGGTGTGTGATGCATGTGAGTTTATTCACATACCTGTGGAAGAACAACAGAATGGACAGCATGGTTTGGTCGATGTTGCTGTTGCAGATGCCCTCGTTGAGCAGGTAACAGGGGTCTCGGACCACCGACTCCAGGGAGTCCTGTCTCATGATGTTGTTGAGCTTATCTGTGTTTAGGTTCTGAAAGTGAAGCTGTTCCCGGAGCTGTTTGAAGTGGTTGACTGATGTAGGACTGCCCAGGCTCGCTTGGCCCGGCTCAGGCTCGCAGCCATTGGCCAGATCCAGACAGCAGCTGCAGCAGTCCAGGCCGATGGGCGAACGGCACTCCTCGTTTGACATCAGGCGGGTCAGGTTCCCCACGAGGGAGTCAGACAGTAGCCGTGACAGGTTCTCCTCCACCTGCTCCAGGTGATCTTTGAGCAGACCTCCTCCTTCTCACGCAAGTGTATACCAGGTGCCACGGGAGAAGCTGCTGTGAGTTGATCCTTCTCGACAGCGAGTGCCAGAGTGTGTGTGTGTGTGTGTGCACACAACGCAGGTTTTTATGAGCTGGGGCGCCTGTTCGCTCGTAATGATGCGTAAAAAAAACTAAAAAAAAACAGAAGCTGCTTCTGTTTTTTGTTGTTTGTTTTGTTTTTTCTTCTCGGTGTCCCCTGTCCCGCACTTTTCTCTGCCCCTGTGCGTGCATACAGTGCAGACAGCGAGAGAGGAGGAGGAGGGATGGAAGAGAGGGCTGGAAGGGAGGGAGGAGGAATCTTTCTGATTGGTAAAGCAGGCAGATCAGTTCACAAAAAGATCCCGCCTACTTTCCCCTCAACATCATAATCGGGGAGGAGCGAAGCTAGGAAAGGAGTAAAAGCATGCTCTTTAACATGTGCACTTCAGTGTTGCCAGGGGCGGAACCCTGAGAGAGAGCAAACATGTAGTACTTCCCTGTTTATATCACTGAATCAATCACTGGTTTGGTCTCACTTTCCTAAGGCTATTGAATTTAGGCTTGACTTTGCGTGCTGGCAGTACAAATACTGCTTGTGTGTAGTGTTCCTTGTCCAATGATTCATCACTAAAATGTTTTTTATCAGTCTTGTTTTACTTGTACCATTTTTTTCCCCTTTCCTTTTAAAGAGAGAATTTGGCTCAAGTACCAGTATCTATAAAATGTCACTTAATCAGACCTTAATTTTGTTTGAAGACCGTACTATGCTGCATTCCATTTACCTGGGAAGAGGAATGTATGCACTGGGAATGACTTCACACCCGAGGTGACAGCGTTCCAGTAAACGGACAACTAAGTTGGACACGTCCAGGCAAACCTTTGTTTTGCTTGCTCTTTCAGAATACAAACACATAAAAAAGAGGTATTTTGCACAGATAATGCCCAAGTATCATGTCCAGAAATAGAGGTTGAATAGTACTGTGTAGACCACTGTGTTTATTGAGAGACAGACAACAAAAGTGATTTTACTACTGTGTCACTATGGTTGATGCACTGAGCAGCCATGTTGGATTCTGAAGCCAGGGTTGTTGCGTCCATCCGAGGATAAATGGAATGCACCATTATTCCAAACATACCAAACAATTGCTCTGGCATCATTAGTTAAATGTAAAGGTCAGTAATCCAATATATTTAGATTCTTATTTCAGGGAGATATTTTGACGTTGATCTGTTTATCTGAAGTAAATAGGATTCCTATCATATTGCTTAGCATGGTAAAGAAGAAATGCTGACATGAACGCAACAAAGTGTGCTCGAAAAAATCATTCAGTGGTCAGTAAATTCTCAGAACACCTTCCAATGATCCACTCATTTCTGAGAGAATGTTGGAAATATGCAAAATATGATTTCACCACATTTTTAGCTGCACTTTCCATTGAAATTCAGTCGAGACCAAATATTGTTATTGTTGGGGCCAGTGCAGAAATTCAAATGTTAAAAGTCTGATGATTCTTGTGTATAATATGATGTTTTAATTATGCACTTGTGTTATGTGTGTGTAGTGCAGAGCTCATCAATTCAATGCATTGTGCTCCTTTAATAACATGTTAAATGCCTCTTTGGATCATCTCTTGAAATGTCATTTATTGTGTTATAAGACTTACCAAAAGCCCCTTAATAGGAGTGCGAGAAATTTAATTTAGCAGAGAATAGGTGAATTATGATTGCTTTATTGAGTGTATAAAGTGGTTGAGACACTTAAGGGCAATTTAAGGATTTTGCCAGCATGGGGTCATATCAGTTCATTATTTGGCCCTCTGCTGGCAGGAGCAGTGAAATTCAGATAATAACAGATGAAGAATTGACCGTGGGATATGAAATGGTTCCGTTATATGCTCAGTAAGCTCTCTGAGTCCAAGTGTTTAGGTTTTGTAACACAATCTGAGAACAAAAAACATCGAATGCGTCATAAGACAGATAGCAAACAAACGGTTTCTTGTATAGGCTTGGTGAATGCAATCTGTCATCAGAGACACTAGACCTGTTTACCGTACTGCAAAAACAGATGCACTGTCAGATAATGAAAAGGCTGACCTTGCATTTAGCAGTCTGTTTTATCCTAGTCATCCCAGAAACTTGCAATATATTTAAATATATTAAAAGGTAGCACAACAGCACAATTAATTAATTGTCAAAAATATTAAATTATATTATATTATTATTATATATTATATACAGTGTGTGTATATATGTATATATATATAAATACTGTGTGTGTGTGTGTGTGTGTGTGTGTGTGTGTGTGTGTGTGTGTGTGTGTGTGTGTGTGTGTGTGTGTGTGTGTGTGTGTGTGTGTGTG
>FLSR01001106.1:187112-197594 GCA_900092035.1 Leuciscus waleckii
CTCGGTAGCCGTCTTCAATCACCTCCTTTTTTTCTGTTTTTTTTTTTTTAATGATACGGCGACCCCCGAGATCTACACTCTTTCCCTACACGACGCTCTTCCGATCTCTAATGTTGAAAATGTACTAAATATAAGAATATATTTTTAACTCAGGTAGCTGTATGCTTAACACTAGCTTTGAATCTTTTGATTTCTAAGAAGAAAGTAATACATTTTCACTTTGTTCCATTATTATGACAGATGTGTTTTTTGGAAGAAGAACAGGAGTTGAACTCTGGTAATGGCTCCTCTAATCAGTGTTACAATCTGTGTCACTAAGCATAACACAATCTACTTAGATAAATGACCCCATGCTGGTAAGCCAGTGTGTGATGGATAGCTCTGCTTTAGTATCTCGATTCTGGTTCAAGGTCTGCTGATCTCCTCTTTTTCAGTCGAGTTTAGCCACAAGTGGATGACTTTGTGTTTTAGATAAAAATGTAGGTCCTCCTGTAAGCCAGCCTCATATGACATGCAATCACGGGGTGCATTTCATCTGGGTTTTGTTGCCAAATAAAGCCAATAAATGAGTTAATTAATGAAAAGAGAGTAAATGTTCATTCCACCTTCTTGCTGCTCATAACTGTACCTCACTGCTATAAACATTAACACAACACAACCAATAGTTCTTAACCAGTTTACTTAACGAAGAGTGCTAATTTCAATGATCAAAACTACTACAAAGTTCTGTCATGAAACTCTAGATGGCGCAGGCTGATAGATCCTTAACTCAATCTGCTTGCAATAACATCATACAGGGCACACCTGATTGGTTCCTACTGTATCAGTAGCCAATGAGCTCATTGCTCAGCATTCAAATACTTGATCAGCATTTGCTGTAGCAGTTGGAGCACACTTCAGAAACCCTCCACCTTCCCCAGCTCCACCTGTATAGATCTGCTAGGGGTAATTCATGTATGCTATATTGTACAGAAGCAGCATGTTTTTCTTGCTCACAGTGTCTGTGTATGTATTGACAATATCCTTGCAAGTCCCGTACTTGCTCTGCAGCAGCAAAACAGCAGCAGCGTACCAGATCTATTCCGCCACAGGGCTCCATTAGGGCTCTCCTCTAACCGCATGTGATCTCAATCCAAGCTTTTGATAAAACTTGAGAACCCTGCCGCCAATACCAAACATATCAACATTGTCATATCCAGGGCTTGACATTAACACCCACCAACCTGCCAAATGCGGGTGGATTTCAGTAGTGGCGTGTAACGTAGTCACTCCTACTTGCCACTTTGGCGGGTTGAATTTTGCGGCTCTTTTCCAAAGGCATCTGAAATAATAAACTAAGTGCAATGTAGTTTTGTCAAAAATATTGAAAAAATAGAAACAGGAGACCAGCTGCGCTTTCTCACTCTCTCACCTCTCCGACAGCAAGTTGGCACACAAACCCGCCTCTCCTCACTCACTCATTTATTTTGCTCCGGAAGACTATTGTTGGTGTTACAGGGCTTGAATTTCGGCGTGGGAGTTTTCACACCCAAAGTGTGCACGCATAAAGCCGTGCTAAACTGAGTTATTTTCCATTGCAGTCAAATACTGTCAAAATTCCCGTCTTAGCAAGGATTCACGTAAACATAGTCAATAGCCACGTTTCCACTGTCGGGCCAGTGCGAGCAAGGGCTTTAAAGGATAACCCTCCTCGCCAAAATAAAAAAAAATTTAACCTAGGCTCTTTTTGTTAATCTTCCCAAGTCAAACTTTCGTGTAAAGGCATAATTAGAATGGAAACGCCACTTTTAAGATTGACCGTATTTTCGTTGTAGGTCAAAATGCCTTTTGAATGGGAGTGCATGAAGCACTTCTATGATAGTATCAAAATCGCTATTTTTAAAACACTAAGAAGGCTCGACACAACATAAAACTGTCTCGAAGTATCACCAGGGGCTCTACACATGAACTTGAGCATTGACTACATTGTTTGTGTACACAAAGTTTACTAAAAATAAAGGTTTTGTACGAGTCATTTAAAGCTGGCTTTTATTTAGTTATCGTCTCGTTTTCATCTGTGAATTTTTTTTATGTCACTGAGTTAAATCTGTGTCTGTATTGCATGTTCAAACTTTAAAAATGATTCATATTAACAGGTTAATTAATAGATGTTTTCTCCGGGAGTATATAATGGGTTTGGAAATTTTAGAGAAATTCTAAATTAATGCATTACAATTTAACTAAACCCATTCGATTTTAGATTTAGTCGACTAAAATCTTATTGTATGTCATTGACTAGACTAAAACTAAAACAATTCAGATGACTATGAGGAAAATCTATTGACACTTTCGTCAATGTCAATGACAAAAAAATGTTGTTGACGAAAATTATAGTGTCAACGAAATTAACACTGTTCTGAGCATTTAAAAAAAAAAAAAAAAAAAGTTTTTTCCCCCTTCCTTTGAGGGATTTTGGCCTTTTAAAAAAACCACAAAATCTTTTCCCAAAACGCTGGGGCAGACCTACCGGTATTCACTAAAGTCACTGTCACTGCACTTACCACAGACAATGATGAGCAGCTTTGAAGTCCTTTGGTAACCGTTGGTTGGTTGTTCCAAACAAACTCATTCAAATTACTAAGATCATGTGTGTGTGCGTAAGTCAGTGTGCCATGATGTTAAATATCCAGCATGTTTTTCAGAATTTTGATTAGCCTAAAATTATTGAGGTTCTGAGCCTGATGATCAACTAGTAGTGAAATCATCACAGATCCATTGATTTTGGTTGGATTTTTTTGTGGAATGAGTATACTGTTTGGTGAATGACATATTGACTGATGTCATAACTTGGGGGAATAGTTGATTGCCAATGAAGTAAAGATGAAAATATTGGAAAAAAAGTGAGAAAACACCTAATTTTTTTGCATTAAATTGATGCAAAATCATGTAGAAATGTGTTTAAGAGTTATTTTTTCAGTGGATGTTGTCAGCACATGTGTTCTGTGTATCTGGAATGCATTTATTGTCAGCCTACCCAACCCACTGAGGATTTGAGGAAAAAAAATATTTTTCACATTTTTCTGATAAAAATATAAAGGGTGCATACACTAAAATGGCCACAAATTTTTTTTCGCGATATTTCCGGCAGAGCAGACCCTCCAATGATTGGGTCTTAGGGTCAAAGTTCAGAAAAAACACTAATAAAAGTATGGCAGACCATGTCAGGTTCAACCCATTTTATTGAGCTTTTGAGACTTTGGCTCCCCGACTACAACGTCTAGAACGCAACTGAATGCTTTTTCCAAGCGTCTCCATAGTGGAAAACCCGCGGAAAACGACTTTTAAACAGGAAATTATGAAACATTTATGAATATGAGGTAATTTTTACAGACCTTTTTACTGAAGGTAAAAGTCGCCATTGTCCGTAATGATTAGGCCTACTGAGATGGCACATTCGGACGGCACTAAAATCACAGAAAAGCTCTGGTAATTATTACTTTACCCCACCTCTCCATGTTAAACTAGTCCCGTCTGAATAGGGCTTTAGTGTTTTAAAAATAGCGATTTTGATGCTATCATAGAAGTGCCCCATGCACTCCCATTCAAAAGGCATTTTGACCTAAAACGAAAATACGGTCAATCTTAAAAGTGGCGTTTCCATTCTATGCTTTCACACGAAAGTTTGACTCGGGTAGATTAACAAAAAGAGCCTAGGTTCAATTTTGGCGAGAGATACCCTTTAAACGGGCCTGTGCTAATAGCCTCGGGCCAGTAGCACCGGGCCCAAAATCTGCTGTGTTTCCACTATCGGGCCAGAGCTCCACACCACTCCACTAAAACACGCCCGTAACACGCCTCTCTGGAACAACATCACACTAACCCATCTTTTCACCAACAAATGGAAGTTTTATCAGAAAACTAATCAGAAATAAATCACTGCAAACAGCGTGATCGCAAAACAAACATGACCGTTTGCTGGCATTTCGTTGTTTACTTGAATATTTAAAACCCAAGAATCAATGTTTTACCACATATTTACAATAAAAAGTGATACATTGACCATAATGAATTAATTTGTGTCAAAATTGCACATTAGTCACACAGAAATAAAGTGGTTTTCAATTAGGTCTATTTCACAAAAGAGGACACAGTTTACTTATTCAGTCGAGGCTGTTTTTGTTTATTTGGTAGTTACAGGACATATTTACATCACATTTTGAAAGAATGATAATTTCTACAAATATGCCACCAAAAATACGACCTGATGAGCTTTAGCACTCTCTCCCAGTAGGCTACTACAGTTATATTTTCAGTCAGAGAAGCAGAGGAAGCTCCCGAAAAGAAAGTTGCTTTATTTTATGATAGTCTGGTATAAAGAGATGAGACGTAGGCCTATACTGACAGATAAAATAAAAACAGGATTGTGATAGCCTTTATGATTTGTCTCATTTCTTCAAGCATTCATATTTACCATGTTTACAATGGTAATGGTTAGCGTGCATAGTCTTTTGCATCACGTATAAATATTTCTACCTTATATGGTGATCAGAATCCACATCGGATCACAAACAGAAGGCATTCAAACATGAAATTGAGTTTTGAGGTAAATTATTTTAAAAGTCTTTAATGCTGACAGAATCCTCCGGCGCTGCCGGTCTCCAGACTCAGGTAAACTCCGCCTCTGTTCGTAACCAGTCCTCTAGCCCGAGCTGGCCCACTTTGGACCAAGGTATTCGGCAGGCCAGAAAACCCTGCCCGTTGGCCCCGAATAAGCCCCAGTCAAGCCCCGGAAGTGACAGAGGAAACGCGATGGGCCCTGGCACGCACTGGCACGCACTGCACACCCGGCTCTGGCCCGACAGTGGAAACGCGGCTAATGAACCTTACCCCTCATTTACACTGCACACGTCTGCGGCGCATTACGGCTGCGACACGGCTACCGGAGCTGATCGTGCCCATTCTAGTCAATGCTTGTGTTTACACCGGCCGCGACGCGATGCGTTCAGAAGCTTCCCAGAAGCGCCGTTTCGCTAAATATAGGCGTCTAGTCTATTTTTGACGGACGCGCGTCCAAGTCGCACCGGAAATACAAAATAAGTAAAAAAAAACATTGTCAAATTCAAAATAAACACCCTGTGCAAACCCCCAAACGTATTACACACCAATATCCTTGGTAGAAACCATAGACTGTATGGTAGAAACCCAAAAATCAAGAAAAACCACGTCAGACAGGCAAATCACGTGGTCTCGCGCATCCAGTCGCTCCGCTTCTGAAATGTTCCTGGTGTGAGTTGGCACCGCGTGGAGGACGGAATAAAACCTTGTCGCAGACGTGTGCAGTGTAAAGGAGGGGTAACGCCGGTTTCACACTGCACACGTTAGCAGAGCGTAAGCAGCGCGTATTTTTTTCCGGCGCCCATGTTAACAGATTAGAGAATTCACACCGCACGCAGAGGCGCCGCGGCAACGCGTAGCAGAGCAGGAGCAGCAGTGTGATAGCGCCCAGTCTATTTTTGCTGCGCCGCTTACGCTGAATTCAAGTGACAATGCATTGATCATGGCCAAAATACACAGCAGTTTTACCCAAAAAGCGCATTGATGATATCTATTGTGTTTTAAACAGTCAATCAAATGACCAACAGCAATTTAAAAAGAAAACAAATTCCAAAAAAACAAACTTGTTGCCCGAACAATAAAAACAAAGATGAACCAAAAGTTATATAAATGAACATATTAATAAAATAAGCTTCTTGACAAGTCTTTTCTCTTAAATGTATTTGAAAACGAAATAAAGTAATGCCAACTTACCCATTATAGAGTACTCTGTCTGTACACACGCCACGGTTCAGCCGCCCGTGAAAACGCTGCTAGTGTGAAAGCAAAACGCGTGTGTCCACTCACCATACGCGTTCCTGCGCTGCTTGCACTCTGCTAACGCATGCAGTGTGAAACCGGCATAACAGTTGAGAAAAAAAAACGCATGTGTAACAGTATAATGGCTCCATCCATCAGGTCTTAAAGTGAAGCAACCTATTTTACCTGCTGCCATATTAAAAGTATCTATATGGCAGTTTTTCCCCATGGTATCGATCGATGTCAAAATTGTGGCCAGTGAACATGTTGATTCGCTAGTAACTTTGTAAAAACCACTGGCCACAGTGGCTATATGAGTCAAATCTATTAACATGCCAAACACTCACAGAGTTGTCATGACAGAAATATTTCTGTCCATGAACAAATGATAAAATCAAACAAGTAGTTTACTGATGTTGTTAAGCAGTTGTGTTCAAAAAAGTACACTCTTAAAAATAAATGTTCCAAAAGGGGGTTTTCACACAATAACCATTTTGGTTCCCAAAAACCTTTCAGTGAACAGTTCTTAAAATAACCAATTTTTCTTCTTCTTCTTCTTCTTCTTCTTCTTCTTCTTCTTCTTAATGTGAAGAACTTTTTAATAATCTGAAGAGATTTTTCCTATGGATTCTGCAAATTGCTCCTTTTTGGTTGCACTTAAATCAAACACTAGATGTCACCCTCTCCCCTAATATTAAAGGAGAAGTGAGCCTGGCCAGAGTGAGTGAGATCTCCATTAGGCATGCCATCCACAAATGTTTTCAAGCTGACAGAATATTAGTTTTAAGTGTCCTATATTTCAATGCTAATTTTTAAAAGACTAAATAGATATGAGCCTGTTCAGGGAAATCTAAAATACCTTCTAACAAAGGAACACACCACAGTATTCCCATGCAATGATGGATTTGCCTCAGGCTGAAAGCAAGTGATTAATTCTCCACCAAGTGTTGGTAGGCCATCTCCAGTAGAGGAGCAAATGTGGATTGAGTCCTCAGAGACATAAAGCATCTGTTAAGTTCCCAGATTATGTAGTCCATCCATGCAAACATAATACCAACCATTTCTGTGATACTAAACAGACATCATGACATTGGGAAAATGTTTGAAATGTCCAACTTGCACATTTGCGTTATTTGACTTTTCAATTCAATTCAATTCAAATTTATTTGTATAGCGCTTTTCACAATACATATGTCTCAAAGCAGCTTTACAGAAAGTGCATTTCAGAAATGTACATAGAAAAATACAGTTAGTTAATCATGCATTAATTTAGGGCATAACATATCGCCGGCGTCGAGTCGTCTCCTCACGGGCGTGGAGTCGTCTCCTCACGGGCTTCGTCTTTCACTATGCATTCCATGATAGAAAATGTATTACCCAAATCAATGTATTTTCATCTTGAAGATGCCATTATTTAATACTTTTACATCACAACTTTAACAGACAGAAATTATTAAATGGAAAAAAATAATAATGAGTGCACCAATTCCAATCGATTATGCATCTGTGCTGAATTCAGTTAGCAGTAAATCAATGGTTGCTGTGCTCAGCCATGCTAGCATTAACCCTCTAAAGCCTATAAATAGCAGTCTGAAAAATCTTTTTTTTTCTGAAATGGAATTGTTTATTGGGGAGGTGTTAAATATGGGAGGTGTATCTCCCAATAAAATGTCATAGTAAGTTATTAAATGTAAGATATTTAAATGATTAGTTGTATGCTTATCAAAGCTCTGTAGTTTTATTGTGGAGGGTAAAACATATAATGTAATGTAATGATGATCGTGAAATGTACAAATGAACATTCCTCAAAAGAACATTCCTTGAAATGTTATTACAAATATATAATTTATTCTTATGTTTACGTTATAAAATAACGTAAACATAAGACTTATTTCAGAGCAGAAAGACGTGTGTACAACAACCTGAAGGTGGATGTTATATTAAAATGTATACTAAACTCAGAATTATACTAAAATGCCTTTAAAATGCCTTTTACTTACTTGTCGTCTGATTGATAAACTATCAGTCAGATGACAGAAGGCATCTAAAGATTGTTTACAACAAGTTCTTTCAGCAAAGTTTTGAACATGCTGGTAATTTAGATTTGTGCATCAAATGTAGGCTTTATAGGGTTAACATTCATGCAAACTCTGTATCGGTAAAGAAATGTCAGATACCATCATGTATCTTTTCCAATGGCTTTCATAGACCATATCGTCGCTGCCCGATGAAACTCACGTATGTCCAAAACGGTTACTTTTCAGGAAGTGAAAAAAACACAGTAATTTCAAAAGCAGTTGAACGTAGCATTGTCATACTTGGTACGGCATCTTTAAATGTAACCATATTCTTGCCAGTGTAATGATATAATCCACATTTGACCAAAATCGAGTTTAAATGGACATACGTGCATATTTTACAGTAACGGTGGTCGATACGCGTTCTTCCGATCATTAATTAGAATGGCCAAGTCGCGTTTCATATTGACAGATGAATAGGCTACGCTCAGTTTATTAAATAGCCTACGTCTCAGTTTATTAAATACGCTCAGTTTATTAAATGTCTCTTGCAAACTATGAAGGGACAATGAATCAATACACTCATGCTGACCCCAGGGCCGGCGCGTCCATATAGGCAAACTAGGCAATTGCCTAGAGCGGCACTTTTGTAAGGGCAGCAAAATGTGTGCCAACCAGGAATGAACAATTCACAAAATAGGCTAGGCTAAATGATCATAATCAGAGAGTTGCCCTTTTCTTTTCGTTTTGAATTATTTCGTTTAAAGACTTTTCAAGCTTTGTGTATTTGATGTCTTATCACCCTATACAATGAACGCCAATGGGGTCCAATGTTGTTTTGGACAACATTCATAAGTGAACTATTCCTTTCTGACTATCTTTTAAAGATATAAAGTTGACTTAAAGACAAAGTTTAACCTAATTTAAAAGAACATGGATATTAGATGTTCCAGTGCTTAATTTTAAGATATTATTGAGTTTTTATATGTATATATATATAAAATGGCCATAGGCACTCAACAATTTCTCTGCTCTGCTGCTCGTAAACCAGATCCAAGCCGGGATATTGAGGTCCCTCAGTTCCACACTCTTCTTAGGTTTTACGTTCAGCTCATACAAGGTTCATAAGGAATTCTTCTGGCTGCCAGCACACTTTGAAGTGTTCACTTTTTTCTTCTGTTCAGAATAGAAGGTATCTTCAATCATTTCCCCATAGGCCTCATTATAAATCCAGCTATCATTACTCTGATGGTGGGAAGCAGAGCAACACGCTGCTCTTGTTACTGTACGTGGTCAAATGAGAGCTGCGGTTTGTTTTTCCCAATCCCCTACATCTCCATCTGTTCCAAGGCTCCATGCATCACAGAAAGCTTTTGTATTTCTCTTTCATTGTAAGAAAAGGCTTAGCATTCCTTTGTAGGAAATCTGTAAAGCGCTGTTACTAGATCTGAAATAGAATGTTTTCACAAAAGAAAATACTGAGAGCATAATGAATGAGTCACATGCCTAAACACATGAGCTGTATATTCATCTGTATCTTTTGCTGCTTTTATCAACTACCTTCTCATTACATAGTTTATATAATGTTCTACTAACTAATGAGTACAAGTAACAAAAAGTAGTTATGTAAGCAAGAGGACTCTGAACTCTCAAGGCTGCTTCATTTATACTGAAATAACTTATTATATTATTTAATTTTAATAGCATCTTGAGTATATATTATTTGAGCATAACCTAAATGAAATAGAATGAATGGAAGAATGAAACTTCTTTTATTGTTCTGCCTGCATGGTTGTCCAGGAAGGATGACTGCTAGACTCTTTCTCAACGTGCAAGCGCAGTGCAGGGTTGCACAGTTTGAGAATAAAACCTACGTTCTATTGCATAATGGACATCATTAACTACTTATATGCACTGCAAATCACTTTTATATTATAAAATTCCCTGGTCAGGGATATTTTAATTTGATCCAAACTAGGAAAAGGCAACAAAAATGTTTTTTTAAATAAAAAAGATTAATATATGTGAATTAGTGTTTGCTTTTTATCTTGGTGAGCTGATATCTATGATAATAATAATAATACATGGTGAATATAAATATTATAGCATCTTTAGTGCAGCCATACAAAGGTTAATGTATTACTGAAAATGAAGAGTTTGAGAAATGTACATAAGTACAAATGATCAAATCATATAAAATAATAAATTCTCATATGAAACATTGTCAAGTCCTAATTATTGGATTTGATGCTTTTAATATCTGGACAATGTTCTACATTTTAAAATGAAAATGCCTATGTCCTGTTACACAGATGCTTTCTTTGTGGTTTTGGGGTTTAACAATGACTTTTACTGTTGGCATTTGGGGTTTTATAAATCTATGAGGAACTGTTGTCCAATTTTTGTTACTGCATTCCCGCCATCTTCCCCAGCCCAGCACCGTATGTTTACTCTCTTTCCTAAATCACTGGTTTCAGTTTCCACAGCAATAACTGGTGTGTCACAGCTGGTTGCAGCAAAGGAAGTGTTAAGGCAGTAACGTTTATTACAATACAAACAAAATAACAGATACAAAGTAATACAGGATAAAGCAAGAGGCAAGCAATTTTGCATTTTAAAGACGTCTAATTAC
>FLSR01001107.1:0-14982 GCA_900092035.1 Leuciscus waleckii
TTCAGGTTCTTCTCGAGAGATCCTGAGAGAGATGAGAGGGTAAGACATACGGAGGCCATGCTCTTCATGTGACAGAGACTCTGAGATGTCTTTGACGTTACCACTGCTACTGGTCCGCTCCTTCACTGTGAAACACGAAGTGAGATTAAACGCATTAAACTTTTCTTCACTCGGGCATTCAAAGACGTTCGGACTGATTTCACTGGGACTGAAACTGAGCTGCGCAGATACAGACATCACAGGCCGAGCTGAGAAGAGAGAGAAAAGAGTAAATAGCTAATGATACAGTGAGACTAACTGGGCCTACAACAACTCAAACTGATAGTTAGTTTGTATGGATGTGATGGTGAGGAAAGTATCCCACCGGTTGATCAATATGCGACACATTCCTTCTTTTTCATTTCGCTTTTAATTCGCTTATGAATGCCCATGCGGCCGTGTGCATTTTACTTTCGAATTAGCGGCAACTCGGGGGCGGCAATTGCTTAAATGGTGGGTTAATTATTATTCTAAATGAAAAACACAACAACAAAAAAGTACAATGACAAACTCACATAAATACATATAATTTTTATTAACAAAACAAATTAGACAACTGTATTAACAAAATTAATAAGCATGGCAATCTACACAAGATACCTCCGGCTGCTTCAACCTTCATCAGGAAAAGTTTACAAATTGCCTCATTTATCATTGGGTTTAAATCCAAAACATTGACATTTAGATTACGCTTTGAAACCAAATCTTTTGCTATCGTCTTGTCAGTCAGTGCTGAAACTCCTGTTCGGCTCACGCTGAATTGATTAGACTCAGTCAGTTTTTAATATAGTATCTGTTCTCTAAATGATTATTGTATTACTATTAAAAAAATCTAAATGAAGGTGGGGGGCGGTGCCGTGGTGGGAGAGTGATGTAACCGGTAAGCGGCTAAACATTGTGTAACACTGACAACCGCAGCAAGCCTTTTTTATTTTCTCAAATCATTGCATTAATTCTCCAAACTAAAGGTTCATGTCACAGGTCGGGGTGAGCGCCAGCGGGCTGCCCACCCCTTGCTTGCGTACCGCCCCTGAGGAGCTGACCGAGGACACGAAGGAGGCAGACACAGAATTAAAAATAAATATGTTCTTTATTAAATAAATAAAAACAGTTTAAAGTCTCTTCAGCATTCTCTTGTTCGAGGAGCAGGTTCTTCACTGGACTCAGACAGAGAATGGAGGGTATGTGTCACTCACAGCTTTAGCAGGTTCTTCAAGCTTTAGCAGGCTCTTCACTGGACTCGGACAGAGAATGGAGATTACGTATAACTCACAGCTTTAGCAGGTTCTTCAAGCTTTAGCAGGCTCTTCACTGGACTCGGACAGAGAATGGAGATTACGTATAACTCACAGCTTTAGCAGGTTCTTCAAGCTTTAGCAGGCTCTTCACTGGACTCGGACAGAGAATGGAGATTACGTATAACTCACAGCTTTAGCAGGTTCTTCAAGCTTTAGCAGGCTCTTCACTGGACTCGGACAGAGAATGGAGATTACGTATAACTCACAGCTTTAGCAGGTTCTTCAAGCTTTAGCAGGCTCTTCACTGGACTCGGACAGAGAATGGAGATTACGTATAACTCACAGCTTTAGCAGGTTCTTCAAGCTTTAGCAGGCTCTTCACTGGACTCGGACAGAGAATGGAGATTACGTATAACTCACAGCTTTAGCAGGTTCTTCAAGCTTTAGCAGGCTCTTCACTGGACTCGGACAGAGAATGGAGATTACGTATAACTCACAGCTTTAGCAGGTTCTTCAAGCTTTAGCAGGCTCTTCACTGGACTCGGACAGAGAATGGAGATTACGTATAACTCACAGCTTTAGCAGGTTCTTCAAGCTTTAGCAGGCTCTTCACTGGACTCGGACAGAGAATGGAGATTACGTATAACTCACAGCTTTAGCAGGTTCTTCAAGCTTTAGCAGGCTCTTCACTGGACTCGGACAGAGAATGGAGATTACGTATAACTCACAGCTTTAGCAGGTTCTTCAAGCTTTAGCAGGCTCTTCACTGGACTCGGACAGAGAATGGAGATTACGTATAACTCACAGCTTTAGCAGGTTCTTCAAGCTTTAGCAGGCTCTTCACTGGACTCGGACAGAGAATGGAGATTACGTATAACTCACAGCTTTAGCAGGTTCTTCAAGCTTTAGCAGGCTCTTCACTGGACTCGGACAGAGAATGGAGATTACGTATAACTCACAGCTTTAGCAGGTTCTTCAAGCTTTAGCAGGCTCTTCACTGGACTCGGACAGAGAATGGAGATTACGTATAACTCACAGCTTTAGCAGGTTCTTCAAGCTTTAGCAGGCTCTTCACTGGACTCGGACAGAGAATGGAGATTACGTATAACTCACAGCTTTAGCAGGTTCTTCAAGCTTTAGCAGGCTCTTCACTGGACTCGGACAGAGAATGGAGATTACGTATAACTCACAGCTTTAGCAGGTTCTTCAAGCTTTAGCAGGCTCTTCACTGGACTCGGACAGAGAATGGAGATTACGTATAACTCACAGCTTTAGCAGGTTCTTCAAGCTTTAGCAGGCTCTTCACTGGACTCGGACAGAGAATGGAGATTACGTATAACTCACAGCTTTAGCAGGTTCTTCAAGCTTTAGCAGGCTCTTCACTGGACTCGGACAGAGAATGGAGATTACGTATAACTCACAGCTTTAGCAGGTTCTTCAAGCTTTAGCAGGCTCTTCACTGGACTCGGACAGAGAATGGAGATTACGTATAACTCACAGCTTTAGCAGGTTCTTCAAGCTTTAGCAGGCTCTTCACTGGACTCGGACAGAGAATGGAGATTACGTATAACTCACAGCTTTAGCAGGTTCTTCAAGCTTTAGCAGGCTCTTCACTGGACTCGGACAGAGAATGGAGATTACGTATAACTCACAGCTTTAGCAGGTTCTTCAAGCTTTAGCAGGCTCTTCACTGGACTCGGACAGAGAATGGAGATTACGTATAACTCACAGCTTTAGCAGGTTCTTCAAGCTTTAGCAGGCTCTTCACTGGACTCGGACAGAGAATGGAGATTACGTATAACTCACAGCTTTAGCAGGTTCTTCAAGCTTTAGCAGGCTCTTCACTGGACTCGGACAGAGAATGGAGATTACGTATAACTCACAGCTTTAGCAGGTTCTTCAAGCTTTAGCAGGCTCTTCACTGGACTCGGACAGAGAATGGAGATTACGTATAACTCACAGCTTTAGCAGGTTCTTCAAGCTTTAGCAGGCTCTTCACTGGACTCGGACAGAGAATGGAGATTACGTATAACTCACAGCTTTAGCAGGTTCTTCAAGCTTTAGCAGGCTCTTCACTGGACTCGGACAGAGAATGGAGATTACGTATAACTCACAGCTTTAGCAGGTTCTTCAAGCTTTAGCAGGCTCTTCACTGGACTCGGACAGAGAATGGAGATTACGTATAACTCACAGCTTTAGCAGGTTCTTCAAGCTTTAGCAGGCTCTTCACTGGACTCGGACAGAGAATGGAGATTACGTATAACTCACAGCTTTAGCAGGTTCTTCAAGCTTTAGCAGGCTCTTCACTGGACTCGGACAGAGAATGGAGATTACGTATAACTCACAGCTTTAGCAGGTTCTTCAAGCTTTAGCAGGCTCTTCACTGGACTCGGACAGAGAATGGAGATTACGTATAACTCACAGCTTTAGCAGGTTCTTCAAGCTTTAGCAGGCTCTTCACTGGACTCGGACAGAGAATGGAGATTACGTATAACTCACAGCTTTAGCAGGTTCTTCAAGCTTTAGCAGGCTCTTCACTGGACTCGGACAGAGAATGGAGATTACGTATAACTCACAGCTTTAGCAGGTTCTTCAAGCTTTAGCAGGCTCTTCACTGGACTCGGACAGAGAATGGAGATTACGTATAACTCACAGCTTTAGCAGGTTCTTCAAGCTTTAGCAGGCTCTTCACTGGACTCGGACAGAGAATGGAGATTACGTATAACTCACAGCTTTAGCAGGTTCTTCAAGCTTTAGCAGGCTCTTCACTGGACTCGGACAGAGAATGGAGATTACGTATAACTCACAGCTTTAGCAGGTTCTTCAAGCTTTAGCAGGCTCTTCACTGGACTCGGACAGAGAATGGAGATTACGTATAACTCACAGCTTTAGCAGGTTCTTCAAGCTTTAGCAGGCTCTTCACTGGACTCGGACAGAGAATGGAGATTACGTATAACTCACAGCTTTAGCAGGTTCTTCAAGCTTTAGCAGGCTCTTCACTGGACTCGGACAGAGAATGGAGATTACGTATAACTCACAGCTTTAGCAGGTTCTTCAAGCTTTAGCAGGCTCTTCACTGGACTCGGACAGAGAATGGAGATTACGTATAACTCACAGCTTTAGCAGGTTCTTCAAGCTTTAGCAGGCTCTTCACTGGACTCGGACAGAGAATGGAGATTACGTATAACTCACAGCTTTAGCAGGTTCTTCAAGCTTTAGCAGGCTCTTCACTGGACTCGGACAGAGAATGGAGATTACGTATAACTCACAGCTTTAGCAGGTTCTTCAAGCTTTAGCAGGCTCTTCACTGGACTCGGACAGAGAATGGAGATTACGTATAACTCACAGCTTTAGCAGGTTCTTCAAGCTTTAGCAGGCTCTTCACTGGACTCGGACAGAGAATGGAGATTACGTATAACTCACAGCTTTAGCAGGTTCTTCAAGCTTTAGCAGGCTCTTCACTGGACTCGGACAGAGAATGGAGATTACGTATAACTCACAGCTTTAGCAGGTTCTTCAAGCTTTAGCAGGCTCTTCACTGGACTCGGACAGAGAATGGAGATTACGTATAACTCACAGCTTTAGCAGGTTCTTCAAGCTTTAGCAGGCTCTTCACTGGACTCGGACAGAGAATGGAGATTACGTATAACTCACAGCTTTAGCAGGTTCTTCAAGCTTTAGCAGGCTCTTCACTGGACTCGGACAGAGAATGGAGATTACTTTTTATACTTGAAAAATACCTTTAACTGTACTTTAATTTTAAAAACATTTTATTACCTTCATGCATCTTTTTTTATCAACACTTGAATGTTGATAATTTTCATAAAAAAAGGACATAAAACCATTTTTGTCAAAATGTGATCAGATTCAGAAGGATCAGATTCAGAAGAATGATCAAACACAGATGGAGGAGTTTGAGTCCAACACCCCCAAAGCTTCAGTCGTTTTCTCTTCATGGGTTCGACATTTCATTTGGTAACATTAAGAAGTTTTGATTTACACGCTGTTTAATGTTTGATGATCACGTTATTTTACATTTGCGTGAGCAAACTTCACTTGTTTCAGATTCTTCTTCTCCTGTGTTTTGATCCAGACATTCTGTACTAGAAGATGTGTCATATAGCGCCCCCTACCGTATAAAAGTATAGCTGGAAATTTCAGTCAATGGAGGAGAAAAGTAGAATTAGAGTAAATTCCTATACACTACCAGTGGACTAGCCTACACAAAAATTCAGAGATCCAGAATTAGAAACATATATGTTTTTTATCAATATTCTAATCAATATTTACAAACAATGTAAGTTTCATAAGACTGTATATGAAAAACTATGTAAAAAAGTTTACAGCATACAAGTACAGGCCAAATATTCTTGGACTTTTCACTCAGTATAAGTCAAGTAATTTTAAGTATATTTCTGAGAAGTATATAAAATGTAGACTGATAGTATACTTTCTTATTTTTAGTTTAAAAGTATACCAATAGAGCCCTTGAATAAACCTATTTTTCGTAAGGGCACAGTGTTTCAACCCTTAGTAATCAAACTACCAGTGACTCTGAACATGAAACTGACACACCACAAACTGTAAATGACAAGCTTGAGCTTTAAGGAAACTCACTCCAATGACGAGGCGGATGATATTTTGCTCATCGCATCTGCTGAGGACATTTTCATCATCAAAATCAGTGGGTTCTCCATCTGTGATGATCACCAGCGCTTTCAGAGCGCTGAGATCGGCTCCAGACGACACGCTATTCAGGAGATTCTTTCTGGTGATGTGGTAAATCAAATAATGACACAAACAATTGTTTCTACACCAATGTTTTTAACTTCTAATTTATAGAACGACAAATGTCCAACTCCAGTGTGTTTAACAGACTTGAACAAAAGAGCAAATCTACAGAAAGAGCCATCTTTAATATTAATTTATGTGCATTTCAAGACTTTTTCTCTTGAAGTGTAAATTCACTGAACATTCATAAGCAAATGAAGGTTTCACTCACAAGACATAGTCGATTCCTCCGTGTGTGTTTGTGAGTTGGTGCATGTGTGGCTCTTTCATGAGTTTGTCTTCAGCGGAGCCGTTCTTATACGCGTTGAAGTCAAACACAGTCCTGAATGTAGTTGCAAACTGGACAGCAGCAAACTGACACACAGAAGGACAAACAACAAGCACACGTGCCGTTAACATCATTAGCAAACCAGAGACCATTACATGTCCATATTTCCACATTAATAGTGCTGGGCTGATTTACCTTTATGGATGAGTTTGAAAGTTTTTTCATAACATCTAAAATGAATTCTTTGTTCTTTTTAAAATCGTCTAATGTCAAACTTTTAGATCCGTCAAAGAGAAACACCAGATTTACTTCTCTCTTCGTGCATTCTGCAGAAATACCACAAGATATGGAAACACATCTGTTACGCCAACTTCTTTTAGCAATCAAACCATAAATTATTGACAAGATGGACAATAAATCCATATTTTTCCCAAGTATTTAACATAATGTCTAGCGATATAGAGAGAGAGAGAGAGAGAGAGAGAGAGAGAGAGAGAGAGAGGGAGAGAAAGAGAGAATTGAATTTCAAAATCCATTTATTACAAAATTTTAAACATTGTCCAGTCAATCAACATACTGTTAAAACAAAATCAGAACAGACAAGACACAATTATCTTAAGAGGGATGCAGGTTATCATCAATAATCTCACACAAAGCCCCCTTATTGCACCAAATCTGATCAAAAGAAACAAAATCATTCATGGCTTTAAAATATCGAAAATCAAATCAAATTCTAGATTTCACTGAATTGAAAAACACTGCCTCTAAATTATAACTTGTGTCTCGTTCAATTTTATGTTTCCTAGTATTATAAATAGCCATTTTGCTTGGCCTATCACAAAATTCAAAAGTTGACACTGAAGACGGTGTTTCCTAACATATTTAAAGCCACAAATAAAAACTCCAACAGAAAAAGTTTCACCAAAACAAACAAATCATTTCTGTAAAACAATAAACAACGACTTCAGTCTAAACCATTGCATAAATGCATGGAACACAGTCTCTCTCATCAAACAAAATGGACCATGACCAACACCAGGGTTTAACACTGAACTAAAGCATTAACTGCGACTGCCCCATGTAATATTCTCCACTGTAAATCGCCTATTTTCTTAGTTAATGGTGACTTGTACAGAGCTCTCCATTCTGGTTTTGTGCCCTCTCCCATCTGTAGGATGGTACGCCAGGGTGTATATACTTTATTATCTAACAACCTTCTATTCAAAGATTTGACACAACTTTTATACAAGGCTTTTCCAGAGGCCGGCTCTGAACCCAATAATGACACATTTTCAGAATACAAAAAAACACCTTTGCACACTTCTAAATTAGGTGATAGCAGCAGATTAGGGAACGGATCTCTGCAGTCCGGAGTAATCAGTCCCTCAGAGTAGTCCTCCAGCAGTTTACATTCTTCTGTTGTAAGAGCAGATCTCCATTTTTCAAGGAGTTTAGCCACTACACGTGTTGATCGAACGCCCAGATGTTCAACAACCAAATCAACATTCTTAAAGTCTGTTCCTGCTAGCTGTACTAGATGTCCAAGGGTGCTGGGAAAGGTCCTTTACTTGATATATCCAAGCGAGAACCATGAATCAAAGGTTCTTGTAACATCCAGTCTTTGCACTATAAACAACATCCAAACTTTAAAAAAATTATGATAAAAACTGGGTAACTTGGACAAGTCCGTCTTTTAGGATGCAACCAGAACAAAGGCTTGTCCAGGCCTAATCCTTCAAACTTCTGCAGAATTGCAAAAGCTGTGGATTTCCATCTTGAGTCCACTGGTCCAGTTAAAAGTCTCTGTGCAAACTGAGTCGGAAAGCTGCTGTTCTGCTCTGTAATGTTCAGTCCATGCCCTCCCTCTTCTTTGGGCAAATACAAAACAGCTTTTGGAACCCAATGCAACTTGTCCTAAAAAGAAATCAATTAAAATTGACTGAATTTTTAACAAAAGATCTGGTGGAGATCAACACAAATTAAGCGATGCCAGAGACAAGATGCTACCAAGTTATTAATAATCAATGTGTGCCCTCTATATGACATTTTTGGAAGCAAATATTTCCATTTGTCGAGGCGACCTTTTACTTTTTCAACAACTCCTTCAAAGTTTTTTTGTACAATAATTTTACTTCCTAAAAACAAGGTATTTAAAACCTTCCTTAGTCCAGGTTAAACCATCTGGGAGGTTTGGTTCTCCACTTAACCAGCTCCCAACCAGTGTAGCTTCGCTTTTAGACCAGTTTACCTTCGCAGAAGAACACATTTTAAAATCCTTTAATATATGTTAATCAACAAATCCACATCTTTCTGACAATTAATTAAAATAACAACATCATCAGCATATGCTGATAATTTAAGTACATTTGAACAATTTGAAATATACACTCCATGCAAATCTGTTCTTAACTTGTTTAAAAGAGGCTCTATTGACAAAGCATAGAGCATACCAGACAAGGCACACCCTTGTCTAACACCTCTAAAAACTTTAAAAGGAGCGCATAAGTCAACATTAACTTTCAATATACTTTCAACTTCACAGTACAAAACCTTTATCATAGAAACAAATTCAGGATTAAAACCAAATGCTAAAACATTCCATAAATAATTATGCTCAACTCGATCGAAAGCCTTTTCTTGATCTATTGACACTAGACCAAAATCTAAGTTGAGACTCTTACCTAAATCCAAAACATCCCTATTAAAAGAAATGTTATCAGAAATTCGCCTACCAGGTACACAATAGGTCTGGTCAGGATGGATAACTTGTTCCAAAACTTTGCCCAATCTATTTGCCAGAACCTTGGAAAGCAATTTATAATCACTGCACAGCAAATTCACGGGTCTCCAGTTTTTAATATCATTAGATTCCTTTCTTTGGCAACAGAGTGAGAACCGCTCTACGGCAACTTATGGGTAGCCACCCATTGGCTAAGCTTTCCCCATATGCACCTCCAGTAGATCCGGACCCACCTCCGGCCAAAAGGACTTGTAGAGGTCGACTGGTAGGCACTTTACCACACTCCATACTTTGGAGAGCTCTTTCCAACTCTGTCCAGCTTTACTGAGTCCAGCATTAGCTTCTTTGGATAACTGAGGTAAATTATTAAGAAAGACATTACCATCAGTTTGTTCATGTGTGAGTTCACTTTTGTACAGTGAAAATTGCTAATTGCTCTTCTTCGAATGTCAGAAGGGTCTGACAACAAGACTCCAGCTTCTGAGCGTAAGGCATGAATAAACCTTCTCTGTCCATTTTTTTTCTCCAAACTAAAGAAATTTTTTTAAGGGTGGATCCATCAATTCTACGCTTTGAAAACGTGATCTGACCAGAGCTCCTTGTGTAACTGTGCCTAGAAGTTCAGCTAAATAATTTTTCATTTTATTAAAAGTTTCAAAATGGGTCAAATTTCCTGTATCAGCAACCCCCTGAACTAAAATTAAAACTAGTTAAAATGTCATGTCAATCGATTCAAATAGTTAAAATAATTTGAATAAAATGAAAACATGGGACTTCACAGGGAACATAATACACAGAAAAGCTAAATAAATAATTACAAAACAGATTAGAGCTTACAGACCACAGGTACAAGGGAGGGTTAGTGGAAGGCATCATAGAAGAGTTTTGTTTTTAGTCTGGATTTAAAAATGGAGATGGTGGGAGAGGTCTTAATGTCTATAGGAAGACGGTTCCAAAGACGGACCGCATAGCAGCTAAAGGCTGCCTCTCCCTGCTTGGTATGGGCGCTGGATTGTACCAGTTGGAGTTTTCCTGCTGATCTAAGTGATCTTGAGGGGCTATATGTTTCAAACATCTCTGCTATATAGAGAGGTCCTTGGCCATTTAGTGATTTAAAAACAAGAACAAGGACTTTAAAATCAATTCCTTTTGTTCTGGTCAATAGCCTTGCTGCTGCATTTTGGATCATTTGAAGAGGTTTTATTGTCTTTTTAGGGAGACCCGTGAAAAGACTGTTACAGTAATCCACCCTGCTGAGGGAGACCAGTGAAAAGACCATTACAGTAATCCACCCTGCTGGTGATAAAAGCATGAATAAGCTCTTCTAAGTCTACCGGTAATATGAAGTTTTTAACCTTCGCAATGTTTTTTAAGTGATAAAAAGCCGATTTTGTGACTGCCTTCATGTGGCTATTGAAGCTTAGGTCGCTGTCAATAATGACCCAGAGGTATCCGTATCAAGCTATGATCAGAAAAGCTTACTGGAACAATTTAACAGCTTCTGAAAAAACTAAGCTGGTGTTTGAAACCATAAAACCTATCCAACCTTGCTAAAGAAATTAAGTTATTGTAAGCATGAGTCCAAGTATATTGCCTCTGATTACCATGGAAATTTCTCCAAACATCAACAATCTCATGTGATTTCAATAACTGAATGAGCTGCTTTCGTGAAAGCATCTGCGGTTCAACATGATTTCTATCTAAAATGTGCTCAGTGCAATTAAAATGCCCTCCTAGAAATAATAATTCCTCAGAATTTGAGGCGTTTTAAATGCACAATCTTCTGAATCAATCACAGAACAGCGATCCTCCTCTATTCCGGCTAAAAGTTGCTCAACTGCAGCGGTCGAGCCGCTGGCAGATCACTTGACCCGCTGGCAGATTACTCACCGCGGATACTTCATCTTCCTCTGCCTCAGCGGCACCTGCACTCTCCCCTTCAGTAGTCTTATCTACCAGCACAACTTCTGTTACTCTTTCAGCGTCTATCACTGCTATCAATGTTTGAGCCATACTTGTTCCAGGCACCTGAGCATCAGAGAGATAGATATAGAGAGAGAGAGGAAGAGAGAGAGAGAGAGAGAGAGAGAGAGAGAGAGAGAGAGAGAGAGAGAGAGAGAGAGGGCTAACTGTCACACAGGACAGTGGCAAAAGTTATATTTGTGTAACTATAAGGGTTTGAGTCCAAAGTCCAAATACATAAGTGTTTTGGGGAGAGAGTACATGCTGTCTGTACATGCTACCCTTAGGAAATATCATTAGGAAGCATGGCATTAGTTCCCTTTCGAGGGAACTCGCGCTGCGTCGAGAATCGACACTTTGGGGAATGCCTTCAGCATGACACGTCTGAAGCCTGTATGGAACTAGTCCAATCTTGATTGGTGTTGTGTCATGACGTCACTCGCATGTGACGGTGATGTGGAAGCTATAAAAGGACGCTGGATCACAACAGCGTCAGCTTCTGTTCTTCAGCAAGTGTTCTGTGTGACTGTGTGTATTTGGTGTTGTTTGTCTCATTATCTCTACATTGAAAGATATCATGGCGAGCAAAAGTCAAGATAAGTGATTCAGACAGTGTGCGTCCCCTTGTCCACGCTATTTGAGCGAGGGTGATGCACACTCGCTCTGTGTTGTTTGTCTGGGAGTGGAGCATGCATGGGCATCGCTCGAGGGCTCTGTCTGTGCAAATTGTGATCAGATGCCCCTGAGAACGCTCTGCTCCCGCCTGAGCCTGTTCGATGAATCAGGCCAGGCACGCGCTCCCCGTGGATCAGGTCCCGCGTCTGTCAAGGCAGCGCGGCGCTTGCATTCATGGGGATAGCAGATGGAGTTGGCTGATGATGTTGAGACGGCCTTGCTCCATGGCAGCTTTGGTAGCTACGGAGAGACATCTGTGGCTGAATCTGTTGCGCATCGGGGACAAGGACAGGGCCTTCCTCCTCGATGCCCCGATTTTGCCTTCTGGCCTCTTCCGCAACGCAGTCAACACTGTCATCGAGAGGTTTCAGGAGGCGAAACGACAGTCCGCTGCTTTTAAAACAACTTATCCCCCGCCATCGTCCTAGGTCTCATGGGTTTGCTGCCAGGGGGCAGTGCCACAAGGCAGCTGCCAGCTCCTCATACCTGCAGCAGCAGAAGGAGAGTGTCAGCAACACCCTCAGCCGAAGTCTTCTAAGCTGAAGGCAGATCTGAGGACTGTCATTCAGGCGAGGAAGGCTTCGGCAAAGAGTCCTGAGCGATGCGCAGGGCTCTGAGGGTGGTCCACTCTGCGATCGAGCAACAACAGCTTGCTCCTTCGCGAAGCCCTTAGGAAATCGATGTTTGCCTCCCGCCACTAAATGCGCTTCAGGACGCATCGGTTGCAAACCGCAGTGTCCGCCTGAAAATATTGCGGCCCTGTCGAGTTCGCTTCCTCTCACGGGGCCTGTAGAAAAATTTAAGTTCCTGCCAGTCAACACCATATAACACCAGAGGTCAGTCTCGAGAGACTGGTCACCCTAGTAGATTATCTAGACACCTGGAAAGGTCTTCGAAATATATCTCAGTGGGCCCTGCACAAAGTGGAAAAGGGGTAAAGAATTCAGTTTGAGTATCGTCCACCAAAGTTCAGCGGGGTTGTGCACACGCTGGTCAGCCATGAGCAGGGTCAGGTCATGTAACAAGAAGTTCAGTCCCTCTTAGTAAAGGAAGCCATAGAGCAGGTTCCTCCTCAAGAAAGGGAAGCCGGGTTCTACTGCCGGTACTTCATACTTCCCAAGAAGGATGGGGGGGGTTACGTCCTATTATAGATCTCAGGGTACTGAACCGGTCTCTGAGGAGATTCAGGTTCAAAATGCTAACCATACCTATTATCATGAGTCAGATCAGATCCGAGGACTGGTTTGTCACGGGGGAAAAGCGCATCAGTACAGAGTTCTTCCATTCGGCCTAGCACTGTCACCTCGCACCTTCATGAAATGCATTGATGCTGCTCTTGCTCCTCTGAGACTTCAAGGCATTCGCATCCTCAACTACATCGACGAATGGCTCATTCTGGCACAGTCAGAGGAAATGGCGGTTCAACATCGAGATGTTGTTCTGAATCATCTAAGGTGCTTAGGATTAAGACTCAATGTCGAGAAGAGTTCATTAATTCCTCTACAGAGAACCATTTTCCTGGGGGTAGTATGGGACTCAGTCACGATGTGGGCACAGTTGTCTCCTGCTCGTATAAACACCATCTTGACCACAGTAACGAGTATCAAGCTAGCCAGGCCACACTGTCAAACATTTTCAAAGGGTTCTGGGTCTTCTGGTAGCAGCATCCAACGTGATTCCTTTTGGCCTGCTCTATTTGAGGGCCCTGAAGTGGTGGCTCAGGACCAGAGGGAACCCATTTCGCATGATCAAAGTAATGTGCGGATGCCTTCGTTCTTTGGTCATGTGGAAGAAGCTTTTGTTCCTGTCCCAAGATCCTGTGGCACCGTCTCAGAGGAAAATTTTGACCACGAATGCATCCCTCTCAGGTTGGGGTGGGGTCATGAAAGGCCGCTACACCAGAGGTCTTTGGAAGGACCATCATCTTTCATGGCACATCAATTGCCTGGTGATGTTGCCTGTATGCATTTCCCCTGATCGCTCTGCTCCCAGGGGTTCTAGAGAGTGTCCGGCGGTACTGCATCAGCTTGCTCCTAGTAGCCCCACACTGGCCGGCCCAAGTATGGTTTTCGGACATCATGGCTCTTCTAGCAGGCCCTCCGTGGCAAATCCCGATCAGGAGGGTCCTTCTTTCTCAGGCCGAGGGCACAATATTTCACCCTCGGCCAGACCTGTGGAAGCTGTGGGTCAGCTCTATATTTCTTCACGCCCTGACGAAACTTACCAATTCACAAAATTAACGGAATGACATTAAAGACTGGATGACTAGTAATTTCCTACTACTTAATTATGAAAAAAGATTCTAATTATTGGACAAAAAAACGTCCTCACGTAATAATCTAGAATACTGTCTAACACTTAATGGCTGCTCTGTAAAGTCTTCGTCGTCGGTTAGGAACCTGGGTGTGCTCTTTGATACCAATCTTTCATTTGAAAGTCACGTGTCTAGTATCTGTAAAACTGCATTTTTCCATCTTAAATTTATATCTAAAATACATCATATGCTCTCATTGACAAATGCGGAACAATTAGTTCATGCGTTCATGACATCAAGGCTAGATTATTGTAATGCTATTATGGGTGGTTGCCCTGCACGCTTAATAAACAAACTACAGCTGGTCCAAAATGCAGCACTTGAGTTCTACCAGATAGTGTGTGTGACAATGATCATGACAAATAGTGTGTGTGATGGTGGTGATCATGACAGATAGTGTGTGTGACAGATAGTGTGTGTGATGGTGATCGTGACAGATAGTGTGTGTGACGGTGATCATGACAGATAGTGTGTGTGATGGTGATCATGACAGATAGTGTGTGCGACAGTGATCATGACAGATAAGTGTGTGTGACGGCGGTGGTCATGACAGATAGTGTGTGTGACGGTGATTGTGACAGAAAGTGTGTGTGACGGTGATACCTGTCCAGAGCAGTGGTGTGCAGGACTGCTGATCTACTGTGCAACTGTACATTTCACCCGCTGAGTTTCCTTTTAATGGGGCTCCAACGATGATCCTGCCAAAAACACCCTCACAATCAATCAGACCCTCAGAAAACACATGTAGAACATCCTAGCAACCAGTGTGTGTGTGTGTGTGTGTGTGTGTGTGTGTTTGTGTGTGTGTGTGTGTGTGTGTGTGTGTGTGTGTGTGTGTGTGTGTGTGTGGTTTGTGTGTGGTTTGTGTGTGTGTGGTTAGTGTGTGTGTGTGGTTAGTGTGTGTGTGTGGTTAGTGTGTGTGTGGGTGTGTGTGTGTGTGTGTGTGTGTGTGTGG
>FLSR01001107.1:23665-61184 GCA_900092035.1 Leuciscus waleckii
CAGGTGTTCATCACTAATGCTCAACAATCACTTACATATTCCCTTAATTATCTCACTGCAACACTGCATCAATGTTACTTTTTACTCTTTGTATTGTGGATTTTCCTGTGGGGTTGAAAGGGTTAACAGTGTAGATAAAAAAGTCACACCCACAAAATGTATTTTAACAGTAATAAACTGTAAGTTATAAGTTGCCAGTAGTTTACTGTAAAATAAATTTTGTGGGTCACCATTGTGCTGGAGAGTAGAGCCTGTGCTTCAGTCCAGGAGAAGATCTACAGACATTGGTGATTTGCTGCATGTTGCTTTATTTAATAGGCAGTGACTGTGTAGTTGCTGGTCCAGTGGAAATCTCTTTATGTGCAATAGTTTTTTAGTGGTTTCAAATGAAAGAAGTTCACAGTAATACTTTGCTCACGTTATTTATGCATTATACATTTGAGTTAATACATTTAAATGACAGTTGTCAATTTAAGGCAGTCGGTTTCTGCAAGTGTAATTAGTTAACTTGAATTTTAATTTAGTGCATTTTTACAGAAGCAAACTGTAAATTACAGTAAAGAACTGTACAATTAACAGTATATTACTGGCAACAGTGTTGCCAGTATTTTACTGTAAAAAAAACGGTAAGGTCTAACAGTGTAGCAAACATGGTCCAAGGGTACCTAAAAAGGTAGACTTATATTACGATGAGGACATCTATTATCATTATAATATACTATCTTTATAATCAACTATTATGATTATGGTTTATTATCTTTACAATAGAATACAAAGTTGTAAAGACTGATCGCCTAACTCTTAATGGCACAACTATAGGATAGGCTCTGTAGTTACCGCGGGATTATTTCTACGTCCTGGATAGGATATAAAATAATTTGGAACAGTATTAATTGTGAAAATCCATTACAACAAACATGCACAATACACACCATCACTACGACAATCTTAGAACATCTCTACCTGGCATAGATCATAAGACTATCCAGGCCAAAATTATTCACATCATGCAAATCTATAATACATCATTCACCTTCATACATATAGGACAAGGTACATTTTTTTTATAATTTCTTTTCAGTATTACATTCTTTTCAGCTTCCTGTATGTAAATACTGTGCTGTGCATAGGACATGCATGGTTGTGGTCACACACAATTGATTTAAATCCACAATAAAAAATCTAATTGAGACCTACTCATTAATACAACTGGTCTTTGGACAAAACATTTATTATGTCGGTAACACTTTACAATAATAGTACATGAATAATCATGTACTAATACCTGAATTAATAATTACTTTACTATGAACTAATGATGAGTTAAGACATGTACTAATGAGGAACTAACCTTAACTACGACATGAGTCATATAACGTACATTCCTGCATGAATGGACCATCTTAACTACACGTTAGTACATGCTTGTTAATTAATGTATTAGTTAACATTTCGGGTTTAAACTAAATCAAACATGTTCCAGATCAGAGAAAGATGTACTAAAAGAACACAATGTAAAATTGTTCATAAATTTGACACCAGCAACTGTCACAAACATCAGTGAATGACACTAGATGTCTTACAATGTTTACATTTAACCTTACTCATTGAACACACAATGATGCATTCATCATTAAAAACCATTTAATCTCATTCTGTTTTAAGTGATTCCACTGCTGCCATCAAGAGTGAAATACCTACACTAACATATTCATTAAGAGATGCAATTTTCAAAATTAAAATCAGTGTTAGCACAGATGATGGTTATGTGGTTATTTTATGGATTGGTTTACTGTCTTTATATCATAATGCAGTAGGATGTTAGTCAGTTAGGGTTCTTGCTCTTCTTTTGGGACACTAAATGTGTCCATTTTCTAGAGAAAGTTTGATTTAGTTTACCCCGAAATGTTAATTAATACATTAATTAACAAGCATCTACTAACGTGTAGTTAAGATGGTATATTCATGCAGGAATTCATATGACTCATGTCGTAGTTAAGGTTAGTTCCTCATTAGTACATGTCTTAACTCATCATTAGTTCATAGTAAAGTAATTATTAATTCAGGTATTAGTACATGATAATTCATGTACTATTATTGTAAAGTGTTACCATGTCCAGTCGTTAGCATTGTTGCAAACCAGGAGGGCCCCCTAGTTTCCAACAAATGACTAATACAATAAAACATGATCGAAACAGTTAGATCTAAAATGCAGGCATTTCTATTGGTCACCTATACAATTTCCAGTCAGGCCTGCACTATTGAGTGTGACTTAGCCTGCACATCAAATGCAGAGGATGATTACACAAGTTAAACCAGAGAATTTAAATCTCTGTTTCTATACATTTCATTCTCTAACTGAACGTATTAAAACTTTAGGTTTCATTAATGATTTGCACTTTAAACAACCAACGTAGACAATTTTATAATTATGAAATTGTGTATTTCCACGTTTAATTATGTGATATAGTCTAATTATGCATACCGCTGGTAAATATTCTAGCTATGGTACTTTCTGCTACCCTTCCTTAATTTAACCAGACCAAGTCTAAATTCCACAACCAGATCACTGCGGTAGTGAAGAACTTGGTGATCAAATGAGACCGGCTCACTAAATATATGATTCTGAAAAAGAGACCTTATTTACCTTATAAGACAGAGCACAGGACAGACCTGCATTATTGAGTGTGACTTAGCCAGTCCAAACTTTTCTTCTTCCTTATCTCTGCATCCCACTCTCCCTCCTCCCTTCCTCTTCCCGCGAGTTAAGTCACCAAAAGTTCACTAAGAATGTCTATATATCACATATGATGTAACTTGTGAATCTATTGTTTTTCCTTTTCATGTTTGGTATCATTTTAAGTGTTGATTGGTAAAATGGTCTTAATTTCATTGCAGTCATTGGTTTAATGAGAAAGATTGAGAACTTAGGAGAATCCTGTTCTCCTCTCTGGGTGATGACTCTTCAAGATATCTCCCGAAACCAGGTGCCACCCCCTGGGCTACATGAATTGACCCAGAAATATTGGTATAACTCGTTTGTTCTGGTCTGGGTATTTAAGGGTAGGTGACAGAGCAGTCTTTGGGACCCTTTACCAGGAACGACCCCCATACAGTGCGGTTTCAGTGTTTTCCCATTGGAAAATACTCACACACCACTGTGTGTCTCTGTCAGGAATGCATTGCTTACTTTTAGGTCATCTTTGAGTAAATTATGTCATGTATTTATTATTTCTGAATTGGCTTTTAATCATTTACTTCTGTAATTGGCAGGATACATTTTTACCTGACAAATAAATGTTACATCTTGATTTATTCTGAAGTTTTCTGAACTCATTATTTTAGCAGACTATGAGGAGGCTGGTGCTACCGCAGCTCTGTGTCCAGGATAGGTCAAACTAAAGGCACATATGAACGGAGCAGTAGGCACGTAATCTGAAGACCTGTTGAGTTCTGTCTATCACTGACTTGGCAAGTTGTACGGAAGTGGCTAAATAAACTACACTTTTCTGTATGCGTGAGCAGTAGGCAACGACTTAAGAGGTAAAAGCAAACCCTGCACTCTTTGACCAAGATCAGACAGGCGAGGCTCTGTCCGGGAGATCCACGTAAACCCAGGGCGTGTGACTCTGTGTGGCATCGGGTCCCTCAATGAATGAATAATTGAAAGTATGGGATACTCAGAATAATCAAAGATCTAAATTAATTCATAATCAATATTTATTACTATTTTCTAATAAGAAACACAATCTAAATTTGATTATCATTTGAAATTGGAGTCAGATTAAGCGTAGAGCTAAAGTAATATTGAAACTAAATTCCAGTAAATTAAGTGGACTTCACTGGAGCGCTGTAAAGACATACACGCATTATTCCGTCGCCAGGCCATTGGATTCCGTCATTTGGCCAATGGGTGGTCCTTACAAAGAGCTGTATTATTTTATTCTGAGCTTTATAAAAGTGAACATACAGAGGAAGATGAGCTGGCCAGCTCTTTTTATATGGGTTTGCCTAAAGTTACAGAGGAGACCAATTCTTGGCTTGAGAGGCCGCGTTCAGCATCTGAACTGCATGTTGCTCTGCGGAGCATGGATTGCGGTAAGGCCCCGGGAATTGATGGTCTACCAATTGAGTTTTCTAAAACGTTTTGGTCAGTGCTGGGGGGTGATTTGCTGTGTGTGCTCAATGATAGTCTGGTTGCTACCTTTGAGCTGCAAGAGGGCATTCATTACCCTGATACCCACAAAAAGGTGATTTAAAAAGAAATGAAGAACTGGTGCCCTGTTTCACTTTTGTGCTCTGATTTAAAGCTCTTTTCTAAAGCTTTGGCCATTAGGTTGAGGGAGGTAGTTGGGCAGGTTATTCATCGTGATCAAAGTTACTGTGTGCCTAACAGGTCTATTTTTGATAATGTTTATCTAATTCAGGATATTTTGGATGTCTCTAGGCTATTGGACATAGACACTGGTCTCATTTCTCTAGAATGGGTTGAGCACAGCTATCTCTGGCGCACGCTAGAGGAGTTCGGGTTCAGCTCTGGTTTTATCGCCATGATAGGGTTTTGTACCCGGATGTTGAGAGTGTACTGAAAATGAATGGTGGTCTTAGTGCTTCTTTTAAAATTAACAGGGGTATTAGACAAGGTTGTGCACTTTCAGGAATGTTGTATGCTCTTGCCATTGAACCATTATTGGTTAAGATCAGAGAAAGCATTGAAGGTTGGACCATACCTTGCTCTGGAGCCAATTTTAAGGTATCTGCATATGCAGACGACATTATTGTTTTGGTTAAAGGGCAAAATGATGTTGATCTTCTTAAAGACATTTTCGACAAATTTGGTATAATTTCCTCTGCAAAAGTGAAGCCATAGTAAGTGGTAAATGGTCCCATGGTCTTCCTAAACTACCAGGTGGTTTGTCCTGGAAAAGAGATGGGTTAAAATATTTGGGAGTATATGTTGGCAACGATTCAATGATAAACAAAAATTGGGAAGGAGTTTTAGAAAACTGAAAGGGGCGATTTTAGAGGGAGGGTTGTAATAATTAATAACCTGGTGGCTTCAGTTTTGTGGCATCGTTTGGCCTGCATTGACCCTCCAAATGGACTCTTGAGTAAAATTCAAGCCAGTATGGTGGACTTTTTTTGGAGCACTTTTTTATTGGATACTGCAGATCATACTTTTTCTACCCAGAGATGGAGGACAAGGACTTATCCATTTGCCCAGCAGAGGGCAGCCTTCAACTTCTGTTTATTCAAAGGTACCTCACAGGACCTAAGGATCTAGTCTGGAGAAAAGTGGCTGATGTTATCTTTAATCAAGCTGGCAGACTGGGATTGAACTCTGTTTTGTTTTTAATGGACTCGAGTAAACTGCAGTGCAATGGACTGACTCCTTTTTATAAGGGACTTTTTAAAGTTCAGAGGTTGAGGCGACTTCCTCCTTGTACTGGCTTTTGGAGGAACCTCTTGTACATGGAGCTCGGCTTGATGTTACTTGTGAAGTTACACCTGGACTGATTCATTGTTTAATTACCACCAAGACTTTAAAACTGCATCAGTTGTTGGATGTTGCTGGTCTGGTTTAAATAATGCTCAGTCCATGGCCTCATTTCTAGGTGTGTGGTCGGTGTGGTCTAGGTGTGTGGTATGTAGAAAAAATTAGGATGAAAATAATCTGTTAATTGATTTTTATAATGGGAAACTGGTTCCTAATTGTACAGATCCCTTTCCAAGTATTTATCTTAGTCCCAATCTCAAATAACTGTCTGGACCTTTTCTGAACCTGAGGGGGCTAGAAGGGTTAAGTTTGCAGGATGTTCAGAGTAAGGTTTTGTATAAATGTCTTGTAAAAGTTTTAAATAAAGCAAATTTAAAAGAACGCAGTGATACAGTGTGGAGAGAGAAATTGGGAATAGATGATGGAGATAAACCTGTCTGGAGAGTTTTATATAAACCACCAATTGAAAAACGCACAGGTGATATTCAATGGAGAGTTTTACACGGCGCAGTTGCTGTAAATGCATTTGTGAGCTTATTAATCCTAACGTATCAAGTGATTGTCCTTTTTGTAAAATGAGAAAAACAAAATAGAAGGTAGAGAAGGACAACATGTTGTTACTGTATTTAAAAATATGGTAATAGCAAAGGGTTATGTTTGATTTGAAGTTCTATAAACTGATGAATGATTTAGAAAGTTTTTTGCACAAATGGTGTTTTATTGGAGCTATTTGTACAGTTGAAGAAGAAATGTTGATTTTTATACCATATTACAATAAGTCTTGATTTTTGAACCTCTTTTTTATTTTTTTGGATAATGTGATTGGATGTTTTGCTGACGTTGTAATGATATAAATAAAGTGTGAAAACTCAAAAACTCTCTCTCTCTCTCTCTCTCTCTCTCTCTCTCACACACACACACTCTCTCTCTCTCTAAAAAATGATATGTATATAACCACAATAGACAAATATGTATTTACATACAGTATGCAAGGAATGTACTAAGAAGGACTAGCGTATTGTTACATAAATATAACCATAAATAGTTTGGTATTGCTCATAGTTTCTATTGCAACAGTTTAAAGAGGAAGTGACCTAGACATGAGAGAGATTTTCTGAGCCCTTTTCTTACTCTAATTTTAAGTTCTTGAAGGATGGCCAGCAGAGCATCAGCAATCCTCTCTGGTTTAGTATCTGAGCATCAGCAGCACCTGTGGCTCGATTAACCTCCTCAGAAACACAAGCTCTGGAGTCTCTGTGTTTGTGCCACTTCTCTTCCATCTGTCCGGACCTGAAGTGGCTCAGTCACAGAGACTCCAGAGCTGGTTTCCCCTGAAGACCTCAATCATCTGCACTGGTTTGAGTGTGTTCTGCTGCAGTTCATGAGCAGATGACCAGCGTCACCAGCACAAACCAGCCTTATTCTGGAAAATATGTCAGTGTGTGTGTGTGTACCTACTTGATATTATGTTTATGACACATTTGAGCTAAACCTGACAAAACCTCAGTTTAAGGGCATCCTCATTTGTAAAAGCTTGATTTAAAAAGAAATGATTGTAAAAATGCAGAAGTTTGTATCCAGTTATTTTAGCTGTCTGTTTTGCTGACCTGGTATTTGGTATTATATTATTTTAATTTAACTGATATCATAACACACTGGTTTGTAGTGCAAATAGTTTGACTGCACTTCTAACACACTGTTCTGGACAAGTTTTTGTATGTTTTCTATGGTCACGCCCATTCACAGGAAACTGCTTGCTTCTGCATGGATGTGAAAACAATAGAAGTCTGTAGAATATCCCTTTTATGTATGCGTGTGTGTGTGTGTGTGTGTGTGTGTGTTGCTTTTCCAGCAACATAGTTTAGGTGTGGGATCCGGGCTGAAGAGATCGGTTAAACCCTGGTAGTAAGATTGTATTTCTGAAACTTGACAGAGCAGCCATCAAGTGTTTCTAGGTATTTCTAGGTGTTACTAGGTTTCTAGACAGTATATAGGTAACTACGTGCTGAGGATGTTTGTCCAATAATTAGACACTCTGTTTTTTCAGAATTAAGTAGTAGGAAATTACTAGTCATCCAATGTACAGAGTGAACAGCAATGGTCCTAGTACTGAGCCTTGTGGTACATAACTTACTGAACCATGGCCATACTGAACTTGTGATCGATAAGACGTCTCTTCATTTACTGCTACAAACTGATAACGGTCAGATAATTATGTAAGCATTTAAACCATGCTAATGCAATTCCACTAATGCCAACATAATTTTCGAGTCTATTTAAAAGAATGTTGTGGTCGATAGTGTCAAACGCAGCACTAAGATCGAGTAACACTAATAGCGAGATACAACCACGATCGGATGATAAGAGCAAATCATTTGTTACTCTAATGAGAGCAGTCTCAGTACTATGGTACGGTCTAAATCCTGACTGGAAATCCTCACAGATATCATTTCTTTCTAAAAAGGCACATAGTTGTGAGGATGCTGACTTTTCTAATATCTTTGACAGAAAAGGTAGATTCGAGATCGGCCTGTAATTGACTAATTCTGCAGGATCAAGTTGTGTTTTTTAACAAGAGGTTTAATCATAGCAAGCTTAAAAGTTTTTGGTACATATCCTTTTAAGATATGATCCATATGATTTTAAGAAGAGGATCTATGACCTCTGGAACATCTCTTTCAGTAGCTTAGTCGGTATAGGGTCTAACATACATGTTGTCGATTTAGATGATTTAACAAGTTTAGTAAACTCATCTCTATAGACCTTATGCACCAGAGAAACAAGGGCGCCGCCATCTTTGGAATATTGTCTTTTAACTTCCGTTTTGCGGTCGCTCTGTATATTTATATGGCATTTCTGTCCAGGAGTAATTCGTTTTTTAAGTGGATTTACTTAATGTAAAGTTAACGAAAGTTATCATGAGGACTGTAATGTTTAAAGCAGATGACTTAACAAATGTAATCGACCGGGAAGATTTTAAAACGAGCCGTTCATTAATAAACACACAAAACGCTGTGAAAATACAGACCGGAAGTCAAAAGACAATGAGCGCAGCGCTGAAAAGGGGCGGAGCTACATAAGGTCTATAGCAACGAATGAATCAAATTTTTCCTCAGGGAGACTACAATGCACTGCCTAATGCGATACTGTAGTAGACGGTTGCATAGTTATCATTTTCTCCCTGATATTATCAATCTTGCAAGTAAAGCAGTTCATAAAGTCATTACTGCTGTGCTGCTTGGAAACGTCAGAAGTTGAAGCTTTATTTCTTGTTAATTCTGCGCCCTGAAGCACTTGAGGTGGCGGGGTTGGCAGAATGACTCCCTGAGGGCACGGAAGAGAAATGCGCACCGTATAGTGAGGTTTTAACCACTTCCCCCCAGAGGACACTGCCCTCAGAGGCCTGACACCACTGGCATCAGGACCTGTTCCCTGAAGCCTTCTTGGAGATATTGACAGTCCTATAGGGCTGACAGGACCAGCAACTACACAGTCACCGTCTGTTAAATAAAGCAACATGCAGCAAATCATCAATGTCTGTAGATCTTCTCCTGGACTGAAGCACAGGCTCTGCTCTTCAAAAAACTAAATTTTACAGTTAACTATACCAGTTTTATAACTTACAGTTTATTACTGTTAAATACATTTTGTGGGTGTGTCTTTTTATCTTACACTGTTAACCCTTTCAGCCCCATAGGGAAATCCACAATACAAAGAGTAAAAGTAACATTGATGCAGTGTTGCAGTGAGGTAATTAAGTGAATATGTTGAATAATAAGTGAATAAGTAAAATAAGTGAATGTTGAGCATTAGTGATGAACACCTGCTGTTAACAAGCAGATTCACTGAAGGAAAGAGGAACACAAGAACAGAAAATAGAGAAACACAAGAAATACACCTGACTTTATTTCTGTCATACATCTCAGAAGATGTTATTGAGATGTTTAATTAAAAATGTTTGGTTTGAAGTTAACATTGTAGAATCAGTGCTTGCTTTAGTTGGGTTCTGGATCTTTTTAACATTAATTTCTCTCTTACTGCTTGAACTGTGTTTTTGCAGGTCACACTTGTGCACACACACATGGTTTATGAATGATTGCAGTTATATTGATTATGATGCGAAAATCATCATATCTCCTGTTCGTTCACTAATCTCATTCAGAGATTAATCCTGTATCAAAAGTGTTACATTAGCACCACTGTGAAACTACAGCAATGAGTTACAATGATTTTTTTTTAACACATCATGCACAGAGCTACTCTGTATTGTAGAAACACAGAGATATCAAAACTTAGAACGTCAATCTCAACCATGGTGGCAATATTTTTATTTTTATTTTATTCATGCAGCAGTGCATGCTGGGAGTTTTATACTATCCTGGAACCCAGCATGCATTGCGACATGACTCTTTTGATTGCCACCATTGTTGAGATTCATGTGCTGATTGTTGATGTCTGCGTGTGTGTCTGAGTCAAGCGGGAGTTGAAAATGTTTTAATGCATTAAATGATTTCAATATTCTTCAGAATAATTGGTTACAGAAATATTGCTGTATTTCATGTTGTAGATTAACAGATATACGATAAACATTAATTTAGTCCAGTTATTGAAAGTCTAGAAAGAATTTCCAAGACACACCTGATCATCTTCCTCTTGGCTTTTCTTGCCATAACAACAGTGTTTTACAAACTCACAGTTAAAGGACAACTCCAAAGTAGTCGATTGTCGAGTTCACGCTCATATGTTTAGTTACCTATGAACTCGACAATCGATTACTATGGACTTCGACCGAAAACAGGATGTAAATACAGGTACGTGCGCTAGCTGAAATAACATCATTTTTATTGATATCTTTCACATCTACTGCAGTCAGATTCACCCGTGTTCACTCTGAAGGAATCACTCACATGACCTGTGCACTTGTAATGACACATCAAGGATGTTAAGAGGCTAAAAGCAGGTTTAGTACAAAGAGTAAAAAGTAACATTGAGACAGTGTTGCAGGAGATAATTAAGGGAATATGTAAGTGATTGTTGAGCATTAGTGATGAACACCTGCTGTTAGAACAGAAAATAGAGAAACACAAGAACTACAACTGACTTCCAGCCGTTACACATTATTACACTTATTAACCAGTATGACTTTATTTCTGTCATACATCTACAGAAGTTGTTATTGAGATGTTTAATTGAAAATGTTTGGTTTCAAGTTACTATTATATAGATCAGTGTTTGCTTTAGTTGGGATGCTGATGCTAAAACATTAGTTTTTCTTTTGCTGCTTGAGCTGTGTTTTTGCAAGTCACACTTGTGCACACATACAGTTTATGAATGATTATGATGACAAAATCATCATATTGCCTGTTCATTCACTAAGAAATTCATTCTCTCTCATTCAGAGTTTAATCATCAATCAAAAGTTTTACATTAACACCACTGTGAAACCACAGCAACAAATTACAATGACTCATTTTTTTTAACACATCATGCATATACCAAAAAAGCAGAGCTACACTGTCTTTCAGAAACACAGAGATATCACAATTTAGCACATGAATCTCAACAATGGTGGCAATATATATATATATTTTTTATTCATGCAGAAGTGCATCCTGGAACCCAGCATTCATTGTGACATGAAACTTTTGATTGTCACCATTGTTGAGATTCATGTGCTGATTGTGATGTCTGTGTGTGTCTGAGTTAAGCAGGAGTTCAAAATGTTTTAATGCACAATATGATTACGATATTCTACAGAAGACCTTATTACAGAAATATGATTTTATGTTGTAGATTTACAGTTATATGCTAAACATGAAATACCCATAAATTCAAATAATAAATACAGGAAAGAACATAGAATCAGACAGGATGTCCAGGATGATTGTGACATCATCACAAAAGCCAAAAACACCTGATCATCTTCCTCTTGGCTCTTTCTTGCCATAACATGTGTTTTATAAACTCACTGTTACAGCAGCCAGAAAGAAATGAAGTGTAAGAAGTCAAGGGAAAAGTGACCAACTAAGCAAATACTGACCTCCATTATGGTGACAACAAACTTTATTATTAACTATATCTCTGTTAATTCTCAACAAGAACTTTTGTACATGTATGAAAGAAATAATGTTAAACTGGTTTGTAAACTGGTTTCACACTCGGTGGCTGGAAGTCAGTTGTAGTTCTTGTGTTTCTCTTTTTTCTGTTCTTGTCTCTCTGTCCTTCAGTGATTCTGCTTATCAGGTGTTCATCAGTGTCTCAATTCACTCACTTATTTTCATTCACTCTGTCAAGTGGACTATATTGTAATGTAGGGAATAGTGAATGAGGGTATAGGGTGTGATTGGGAAAACAGCCTCTGAGTGTCGACTTTGAGCACCGTTAATGGGCTTTATGCACAGCTGCACTACTTCCTGAACTTCAGCCAGCTCTTTGTTTCCTGTCTGCCATTATTGGACAAACTGATTAATCCAGGTGTGCCTGACCTCAGTAACAATAATCAGACACACCTGGATTAATCAGTTTGTCCAATAATGGCAGACAGGAAACAAAGAGCTGGCTGAAGTTCAGGAAGTAGTGCAGCTGTGCATAAAGCCCATTAACTTAAATAAAAGGTGCATAGCGAAACTTAGTGAAACAGTGAAAACTAAGGAGATACCTAGGTTCTCAGTCGACAGCTTAACACATACCAGTTATTAGCAATTAATAGACATAAAATGCTAGCCTATAGAGCATTGCAAATAATTGAACAGGATGTAATAGAAGTTGTCTTGTAAATATATTCAGTTGAGTGTCATTAAAGTGCTCAACAACCCTTATAAAAATAATTGAAAAATATAGTGTTTCTCAGAACAGATAGAAAAACATACACACAGTGAATGAAAAGCATTTAGGAAATTATAGCTTAACTCGGCTTAAGGCACATGTTGACAGGTGTGACGATTACCACTTTCAGGTATCTGGAAACAGTTCAGCCCCATTGAAAAAGGCTCGACCTCCCACAAAGTAAGCAGCCTTCCCTTGTTCTTGCGCTTTAGCCACCAGTGGCCACTGTTGCATCCTTCGCTCTCTGATTGCTGGGGACAGGTCTTCGGCAAAACGTAGCTTGTTGTTTTGCAGGAAGGTGGACTTCTTTGCAGCCTTCCAGACAGCGTCGCGGTAAATACGAGCACCAAACTGTAGAATTATCCCTCGAGGCTTGGTGGCACCTTTCTTTAGTTGGCCAAGACGGTGCACTGAGTCAATAACATCAGGGAGTTTGGCCTTGTGCTCCGGCAGGATGGACCAGGGGGACAGGATTTCATATTATTTTGAAGTAGCCCCGGGCGCCGCCATTGGCTAGCGGACCATCACCTGCTGTTAGCATCCCATTGACTCCCATTCATTTTGGCGTTACTTTGACAGCGAATTACTTTACATTTGAGGCGTTTAAAGACTCCATTTGTCCATTATTTATTTCTAAAGAAACACGAAAATGTATAAAAGGCTCCATTACCTTGTATCTTACGTTATGGCCCCGTAGAAGCAGTTTTTGTAAAAATAGGCTAACGATTGAGTCATAACCACGCGACTCTCTGTCGCACAGTAGAGAGATTACCGTATGGACAGGAGGAGAAGCTCGCGCGCAATCGTAACTTTTCTGGGCCAGCAAGTTTCAGTCACATAGAAGCCTATGGAGGAGTGATCCAGCTCTCAGATTTAATCAAACATATCTTAATTTGTGTTCCGAAGATGAACGAAGGTCTTACGGGGTTGAAACAACATGAGGGTGAGTAATTACTGACAGCATTTTCATTTTTGGGTGAACTAACACTTTAAGTTCAATTATCCTAAAATTAATATTTTTTACATTCAACCAAAACAAATAATCCAGAAACTGTGTAAATAATAAATAAATTATGTTACATAAATCCAACGTTATTACCGTAACCTAGTTATGTGGAACTTGTTGACATAAAAAAGTTAATAAAGCCAACATAGCATTTTTTTAGAGTGCAGGAGAAGACCAAGAAACACTGATGATATGCTGAATGTTACTTTATTTAAAAGGCAATAACTGTATATCAGTGGTGTCTATTAACATCTTTAAGTTAATGTTTTTGTTACATTTTTTATTTGTTCAGTTAAATTTCAGACACACACAAAGTATTTGTAGTTTAATAAATACACATAAATTCACAACTTTGAGTAAAAAAATCCTTGAGAAATTTAAGGCAATTGTTTTCCTCATGTTTTCATGTACGTTTCAAGTAATGTTCAAGTACACTCAACTAATTTTGCAATTACAATGTGAATATATTGGAAATACATTTTCAATATAAGTAAATCAGCAATGTGTTATATATTATTCAATATATTGTAATATATTAACAGTATATTAGGACAATGTATTATTCAGTATATTTACAGCATATAATATATTGATCATAAATATATTTTCTTTCCATAGGGACACTACCTTAAAATGGAATGCCAAATTTTAATTAATATTTTTTTAATTAACATATCTTTACATTTTTGGTTTCACATATGTTTGGTCTTATTGTTTTTAAAAACAAATACATAAAGTGAATCAAACAAAATTTGTCAGAATTTCTAATTAGCCCAATTACATGTTATTTTGTTCAGATTTTTTTAATCACTTGAGTGTGATAGTGTGATTTCTCTTCTAAACAATTCTCAATTACTCAGCATCGTGTAGGTCTATATGAAAATATAAGAATTAAAAGTTTACTGTGATATCAATAATGACATTTTAACTACCGGTATTTATGCTAATTGCCTTTTAAGTCCTTCACAATGTGATAATTATGTATAAATAATCAACATTTAAAAAAAAAAAAGTTTACCTTGCAAAATAGTCCCATTTGCGCACATCAATTTCGTTCCATTTATTTACCACAATCTCATATAGGAAAGCTTTCTCCTTTGGCCTCCCCGTCGCTGTCCACTGGAAGAATGCAAATAACTTCAGTACACAGCAAAATCCCAGTGTTAAATTAACCCCGGATTTCCACCAACTGCGGAACGGCTGCAGAACGGCTGCAGATCGGCTGCAGATCGGCTCCGCTGCGTGTCAGCTCCGTGCTCCGCCGTCCTTCAATACCCACCAGGTCCGGATTTGTTGCGGAACGGCTGCGGCCATGACTGACAGCTGAAGTCACGACTCACGAGGACCCACGAGATCTTTCGAATTCATGAATGATCGCGCGATATAAGTGCCGATTTGCTGTGGAGCTCTCCGGCATCTGGCAAAAATAGAAGCTCTGCATATCTGCTCCGGAGGGCTGTGGATCGCCGGAGTCGAAATGCAGCCGTTCCGCAGTCAGTGAAAATACACACATTGACTTTAATGTAAACCTATTGACTCCGCCGCCGTTCCGGAGCGGATCCGCAGCCGTTCCGCAGTTGGTGGAAATTAGGAGTAACACTCTCAGTGTTTAAATGAGTCCACACTCAGAGTATTATAGTAACACTGAAGCAGTGTTAAAGTTAATGAGCTAATTACGTGATTAATTGAGTGATGATTGACCATTATTGAAGACACCTGATATTAACAAGCAGAATCACTGAAGCAGAACATTTATTGAAAACATGTCACCATTATGGTGATCAGTGTTTTGTTTAGTTGGACTCTTGACCCTTACTTTTTTAACTTTAGATTGTGTTTGGCTGCTGTACGTGAGTTATAACAGCCAGATGAACAAAGAGAAAAGGTGATCTGATGGTGTTGGTTGTGTTTTAACATAATCATTATTTGACCTGAATCACTGAACTCATTGAGAGCATAATTTCTGAGTTAAGTTTACCTTATGGACTATAGCAGCACTGTCCTTGTCGAGCATGCCATTTTTAGCCTTTTCAATGAAATCCAAATGATAAAATCAATTACAAAAAAACAAACAAAAAAAAAACACTTCTTAAAAAGTATTTTATGTAGGCACACACAGACATCAAGAATTTGCGTATGAATCTAAACAATGGTGACAAACAGATCAACTTTGAACATAGCTCATTAATTATTCATGCAACAATGCATGATGGGAGCCATGAATGAGTTTTGATTGGTGGCACCCAGAATGCACTGCAACATGCTTTATAATTCTCACCATTGTTGAGAGTCACAGGCTGATTCTTGATGTCTGTGACTACAAAAAACAAACTACATTTTTAATAAAATAAAGAAATTATTTGGTTTACATTGTAAAAGTTAAAAATAGTATGCTTTTCAAGGACAGTGCTGCTATAATTAATAAAGTATATCTAACTCAGAGATTAGGCTCTATACGAGTTCAGTGATTCAGGTTAAATGATTGTATAATAATGATCATATTAAAACACAACCAACACCATCAGATCACATTTTCTCTTTGTTCATCTGGCTGTTATAACTCAGGTACAGCAGCCAAACAAAATCTAAAGTTAATGATTTAAGGGTCAAGAGCCCAACTAAAGCAAACACTGATCTCCATAATGGTAACATACCAATTCGGTTTTCTCCTTCAGTGATTCTGCTTGTTAACATCAGGTGTCTTCAATAATGCTCAATCATCACCCAATCAATCACTTAATTATCTCATTAACTTTAACACTGCTTCAGTGTTACTTATAACACTGAGTGTGGACTCATATAAACACTGAGAGTGTTAATTTAACACTGGGGATTTTGCTGTGATAATATAACTTGTTGGACACTCACTGAAATGGCAGTGTACAGGATTTTTTTTTTTACCTTCTTTGGATCTGCAGTATCAACCCCCTCAATTAACTCTTTAATAAAGGTGAGATCATTCTCCAGATAACTTCTCAGTCCTTTTTCCTCTACTATGTCCAGAAACAAAGAAACCGACACCACTTCGTGCTATACAAATTATGAAACACACACACAAACAGAAATATGTATGAATAGCTACAGAAACAGTACAACACTTACTATAACTCTTAGAAATAACATTTATATACTCTAATTAGAATATATTTATCTGTCAGGAAAATTTACTGAAATTAACATCCCAAATAATAATAATAACTATATTATTATTGCTCCTACTTAGATTTCCAAAATACCTTCAATAGTCCGACTCTGCCACGATTCTGCTCAGACCCTGACGTGGTGATAAGCACTTTCCACGTCAAATACTGTTTTTATAAATATGAACTTTGGCATAGATTTTTTAGTGTACGCACACTCTAAGATTAAGAAGATAAAAGAAGACATTAAGGGACATATTTTAACTATCTAAGCCAGGGGTGCCAAACTCAGTTTGTGAGGGTTGTTCCATAAAACAAGATTAGAATACAAGCCAGGCTTATTGCCAACAACAGTCAAACTAAATCTAATGTTAACAGTTTAAGGGTCAAGAGCCCAACTCAAGCAAACACTGATCTCCATAACGGTGTCTTAAAAGATTTCATTTTCTCCTTCTGTGATTCTGCTTGTTAACATAAGGTGTTTTCAATAATGGTCAATCATCACTCAATGAATCACTTAATTAGATCATTAACTTTAACCTCTTGAGTGTTAATTTAACACTTTAACACTCTTGAGTCTGGAGTCATATAAACTCCCAGGAGAGTTCATTTAATGTCAGTAAATTGACTTACAAAACTTTTATTTCCTTTATTTCAAGGCTACTCAAATATAGTGTTAAGTTAAAATCTACCTTAAATGATTAAGGTATCATTAAAACCTTAAAAAAAAAATTACTTAGCAGAGGATGTCTCTTGATATTGTACCTTAACCTTTAAACGAAACAGTATATGTACCTTTTAATGCTTGGGGACATATATGTACCTTTCTGACCCTCAAAAAGGTACATATATGTACCTTGGGGGACAGAAATGGACTCCTACTGTACCCCTATTTCTGAGAGTGTACTGGCCAATGCGAGAGGATGCGCTCTGGTATCCATTTGAGGATGTGCTCAGGTTGATTCCTGCCCCACAGCACGTGACAGCACGTCATGTTGAAATAAAAAGAGATGTGTGGGAAGATATTGCCAAATCATATCTTCATGGCTAAGGACATGCGCACACACACACACACACACACACACACACGCTAACAAACACGTGGCACAAGCACACGGTTTTTGGCTACGATAAGGTCCAGTTCTGGTTTATTTATTTGCTCTTGGATGACATGTGGCATTGCTATGCAGAGGTGTAAAGTCTAGGTTCAGAAAGTAAAAGTCCTCCTCAGTATTTTGTTCCAATCACCTGGATTTGCTAATTCAGCAGGAGAGAGAACTAATTAGTGAAATCAGATGACTGAGTTCATGGGTGGAATAAACACATTGCAGGACTTTTACTTTCTGACCCCTGGACTATACAACTCTGCAAAAGACTTCCGGAGATTAAATCTACTGAAGAGAAAAGAAGACATTAAATCTGTGAAGATCTCAGTAGAGGAGGATTAAACAACTCCACAAACAGCATTACCAGCTTCACTTATTACCAACTAGTTATTGAGAATTAATAGAGGTGTAGATGGTGATGTTTTATTGGAAATAACAGGTTTTGTAAAGTCACATTATGGTGGCCAGTTTGACTCTTGGCTTTTTTTGTGCAAGTTTGTAGTCTTTGAAACAGTGTTTACCAAAACATATACTTTGTTACAAAGGAGACAGAAACAAAGATGATCAGATGATATAGTTTGAACCATCATGAAGCAGAAGGATTCACTAATCTCATCACTGAACAAAAATATTTTTTTTTTGTTATTAATAGATCATTTTCACCAACAAAAATGTCTTGCCACAGATCAAACACTCTGAGTCAAACACTTCACACATATGAATCTCAACAATGGTGACATGCTTTATGCCGCAATGCATTCTGGGAGGCACCATAGTATAAAACGCATGGCTCCCAGCATCCATTGCAGCATGAAGCAGGTTATATTTAACCATTGTTGAGATTCATATGCTGATTCTTAATGTCCGTTTTTTTGTTTTCACGAGTGTTCCGTAATTTATTTAAAAATTAAAATTCAGAATGTATGATCTTGGCAAGAAAGGTGAATGTTATTTATTAATAATAAATTAGTTCAGGGATGAGATTAGTGAATTGTTTTACTTTACTATGATGAAAACCTGAACGACTTTGTTTTTGGGTTCCGTTGTAAAACAGTATGTGCTTTGGTTAACAATTTTGCAAGAGCCAAAAATGCCGAGTCAAACTGCCTAACTAAAGGAAACACCAATCACCATTATGGTGACCAAACATTTTAAAACATTGACAACCTCTGTTCATAGACGTCTGACAGAAATAAAGTCAGTCTGGTTAGTAATAAGTGAAGCTGGTAATGCTGTTTGTGGAGTTTTTTAATCCTCTGCTGAGATCTTCACAGATTTAATGTCTTCTTTTATCTTAAGATGCTTTAATTTAAGGCTGTGGCTGAAGTCAGTTGTAGTTCTTGTTTCTCTTTTCTTCAGTGATTCTGCTTGTTAACAGCAGGTGTTCATCACTAATGCTCAATCATCACTCAATTAATCACTTAATTATCTCATTAACTTTAACACTGATTCAGAGTTACTTTAACACTCTGTAGGTGGGAGCATATGAGCTCTGAGCAGTGCTTATTTAACTGGGGATTTTGCTGTGTGAGTTTCGGTCCCCGTGCAACTGATACTCAACTGCCATTGGCTCATCTGCATTCGAGGGGCTTACTGATAGGTCAATTGTATGTTATACAAGATGTTGGTGTATGTTGGTGCTTACCTTCCATGTTTCACCTGACAAAAAACAAAACAAAAAAAAACAGGGGTTATTATATTATATATTTTGCATTTTTTGACTACTAAGAAAGTGAACACTACTTTTTAAACTATTATGTGAATATTAAGATATTAAGGAATCTAACTAAATCTAACTTAAGTCTAAATCTAACTAAATTTAGATCTAAATCTAAATAATAACAAACAAAAAAACTGAGTAAATAGACTGATTTCTGGAGTAGCGTCCAAAAACTGCTTTTTATCTAGTCAGCCTAAAAAGTTTGTTTCAACATTTCTTTCTGTCAGTCAACAGTGCTTGTCTTATTTCAGGCCTGATATGATTTTTTTTATTTTATTTTTTTACTGCTTTAAATTATATTTAGTAATTTAGCAAGAAAAGTATACAATCTCAAACTATACAGGAAAATGAAAAACCCAGTTAAACACTGTTGCCATTAATTTACTGTTAATTGTGCAGTTCTTTACTGTAATCTACAGTATGTTACTGTAAAAATGCACTAAATTAAAACTCAAGTTAACTAATTTCACTTGCAGAAACCGACTGACTTAAATTGACCAACTGTCATTTAAATGTATTAACTAACATTTATAATGCATATAATGTGAGCAAAGTATTACTGTGAACTTGTTTTATTTGAGGCCACTAAAAAAACTATTGTACATAAAAAATAATTCCACTGGACCACCAACTACACAGTCACTGCCTGTTAAATAAAGCAACATGCAGCAAACCATCAATGTTTCTAAATCGTCTCCTGGACTGAAGCACAGGCTCTACTCTTCTGCACAACGGTGACCGAAAAAAATACATTTTACAGTAAACTACTGGCAACACGTTGCCAGTATATACCTGTTTTATAACTTACAGTTTATTACTGTTAAAATACATTTTGTGGGTGTGTCTTTTTATCATACACTGTTAACCCTTTCAACCTCACAGGGAAATCCACACTACAAAGAGTAAAAAGTAACATTGAGACAGTGTTGCAGTGAGATAATTAAGGGAATATGTAAGTGATTGTTGAGCATTAGTGATGAACACCTGCTGTTAACAAGCAGAATCACTGAAGAAAAGAGAAACACAAGAACAGAAAATAGAGAAACACAATAACTACGACTGACTTCCAGCCATTACACATTATTACACTTATTATTAACCAGTATGACTTTATTTCTGTCATACAGAAGTTGTTATTGAAAATGTTTGCTTGAAGCTACCATTATAGAGATCAGTGCTTGCTTTAGTTGGGATGCTGATGCTAAAACATTTGTTTTTCTTTTGCTGCATGATCTGTGTTTTTGCAAGTCACACACTTGTGTGCACACAGTTTATGAATGATTGCGGTTGTAATGCTTACGATGACAAAATCATCATATTGCCTGTTCATTCACTAAGGAATTACTGGCCGGACTACTGTTGTCAGTGATATAAGTATTTGAAATGAACATGATTTCTTAATGTCTAGTGACATATCAGGGCCATTTTATGATTAATTGAAATACATTTCTTACATACGGTTCCTTTAAGACCCGGGGGCAAACAAAGTTTCCCAATTGCCGTATCAAATAAATCAAAGGAAGAAAGATGCAATACTGGTTTGAGTATTGGTTCTGAATAATGCCAAGACTCCTGTGGGAATCACATTCCACAACAGAAAACTCCCTGGTGTCACTGGAATTTATGGAAATCTAGAAAGTCAGAATAAAACATCCCTTCTTGATTTAGTAATTGATCTATTCGTATAATACCTGCTGAAAACCATCTTTCAAAAAATAAGGATTAAAAAAATAATGATATATATATATATATATATGGGGTGAAAAATTATGCTTATATAACAGGGACCAAGCAAGCAACAGCCGGTTAGAAATGTGTCCGAGTGCGGTCCGCCTTGCTCTGATGTCATGCTGACGCATGTCAACAAACTCTGGCGACGGCGAGGCGGACGTGTCGGATTCTGCAGTCGGAAACGGTTGCTCTCCACCGACTGCGCTGATCTAAAGATGATGGGAAACGACTTGCTGATGACAAAGCCTAATGCTCATTGGTTTAAACAGCCATGATGTATTGTTCCCTTTTAAAATGTTTGATTTTAAAACTCTGATATCATGTTTTGTGTATAAATTATGTGTGAATATTCCCAAATATTCTCCATATCGGCTATTTTATTGTCATATAAATAAATAAATATAAAAACATGTAATTAAAGTAAAAAGGATAAACACGTCTTTCGAAGGGAAATAAATAACAGTACTTTGGGTGTCTTGTTCATTATATTTATTTTCATATAAAAGCAACAGAACTTAAAGTCCTTTAAGAGCTTGACAGTAAAAATCAACTGTAAATACAATGACTCAGACTGATAACATCTCAATATTTTGTTTAATAGAACAATAAAAACAGGGTTGGAAAGACATGAAAATTTTCTTTTTGGGGTGAACGATATCCATCCTAATAATAAAAGAATGAAAATGAAGAATACAAGTGATTACTTAAGAATATATGAATACATGAATGAACTTAAACTCATCTATTCATCTGTGTCGGATCAAAGTTTGGACACGGCTAATTCTTTACGCTATCCACATGAAAACTGAATAACACAAATGGCATTGTGGGAATGATGTTGTGAGCAAAGCGTTACACACATGAAAATGTCTTATATTTGAGCTTATTCTTTGATTCCAGCTTTACTCAATCTGGACATTCATCAACAAACACCAAACACTATTGAGGGAGAAACAGTTAACTGTGCGATCAGCACTTCATGATGACTTTCATTCACTATCTAGTGGAGATGAGGAGGTGCTGATGGAGAACAGTGATCAGTGATCAGATGAACCCCTCACACACACTTCTGTGTCCACATTTATGAATAATAGTTCATATTTGTGGCTATGACACTTTTTGTATTGTATTTCCTTTTATTTCACTTGATCATGTAAATTCATTCACTGAAGTCATTATTAATCATCACAGATAATCAGTGGTGTGGAGTTTTCATTCGTCCATTTCCACATATACCCAAACCAACATATGGATAGAGTTTCTCATTAAAAGACTGATCAGTGTAAGTGTAGATATGAGACATGGACTTCACATCATAAAAGGAGACGAGACCCTTCTCATAATCCACAAACACACCGACCCTCTGAGGCTTCACTCTCAGAGAAAGAGAGACAGATTGAGAATCTGCAAGAGCCCAATACCTCACATCTCTCCGTCTCACAGTCCAGTATCCTTTCTGAGGACTCAGACTGAGCTTGCCGCTCCTGTTACTGGATTCTCTGGTCACTCCTAAATCCCACTCAGTTTGATCCTTCACCTGCACCTCAAAGTAAAAACACCCTGAGGAGAATCCGTCCTTCCCCAGAACACCAAGATAACAATCAAACCTGTGTTTTCCCCCATCCACTGTGTTCAGTGTGTTTCCATATTCCATTTGTTTCCCATCATGAGACACAATGAGACGTGGATGAGCTGAATCAGGATCCAGAATCACATTCACTGTTGAAAATATTCAAAATTCTGCTTTATAGATGAGCATATAACAAAATAAAGAATTATATTTTAAATTAGGAATCATAGTAACTTTAGATCAAGATAAACAAAAATAAAAATATTGCATTAATTGTAAACTAGATTAAAATGTTTGTAAGCAAATGTTAAAGATGGCTTGAGAAAACCTGAACAGTAGTTTAAAAAGCTTGTAGTTGCTAGGGTATTCTGGGTGGTTGCTAGTATGTTGCTAGAGGGTTATGGTTGGTTGCTAGGCAGTGGCGTACCGCACATCTCTGAGGCCCCCCCGCAAAGAAGGCGACGGGGCCCCTCCCACCAGCAGTGATGCTATGCCACGAATTAAAATTTTATGGCGCATCTGCTGCAGTATACTATTGAGTCCGTCTTCCCCATTTACAGAACTGATTTAACAGTAATGAATGTGAAAATTAGCATTGCATTGGTGCATTTTATGTTATTATTGTATAACATTACAAATATGCGTACTGGTTCTAAACCTCTGCTAATTCTCAATAAGATCTTCTGTGACATGACAGAAATGGAGTCATGTTCCATCATGTTCCACAAAATTACAATTACAATAAATCAAACTTAATTATTTGTTCTGCGACTAGAGCTTTTAACATTCATTGCTGATGGAAAACATTTCCTGTTAATGTAATCTGTACAAGTAGATCAAACTAATATCATTTATAGAATATTTAATGCAGTCATATCTGACATATTCTGTAAAGCTTCATTGTTAAACACTTCACTTAAAATATGTATATGAATTTCTTTGAATTTTTACTGAATTACGATTGTGCTTCCTTTAATTCAAATTCGAATTGTAATTCTATATCCTGTTTTTGACATCAATTCAATTCTGAATTGTGCACAAGCTTGTTTAGTATATTAATCATTTGATTGCATTTATGCAGTGCATTATACCAAAAACTCAAAAACATTAACAATAATAATAATAAATCAATAAATGTTTGACATGAATTTAAAATAAATAGCCTACTTATGAATAGATTTTACTCACCTGTGTGTGTTCTTAAATGTGCGACAGCTAAGTATGAAACAGAAAGTATAAGTTATAAAGGGTTCATAACAGAATTCATCTTTAGATCAATAATGAGATCAATCATTTTAATCACTGCTTGAAGAGCAACAAAATCCTAGAGGACTTTACACAGTTTATACTGTATATCCTATAATAAAATATAATGAATAGTATAGACATATATGAATGCACAGTGTATTAATTCATTGTTTTGCAAAATAATAAAGGCATAATAAAGGCATATAAACAAATTCACCTTTTGGTAGAATAATCTTCTGCATTTGTAAAAGTTGATCACGTTCTAAAGAAAATTCAGAAATAGAGGAAAAAATAACATTAGATCTTTACAGCAGAATCAAACTTTGTTGCATTATTTTCCTGTTATCTCTGTAAAGCTGCAGTGACACAATCTGTATTGTAAAAAGCACTATATAAATAAACATGACTTGACATTGAAATTACAAACAAGTTACATTCATTAGTTGTGTTTATAGGCTGTAACATCACACAAGTACATCAGTGACTGAATAAATATACATTATAAACAACTGATAACCATTTATAGGACCCAAGATATACACAAACTAAATGAATAATAGTTAAGTAGATATTTTATGGCTGTAAACAGACTTTTAATGAACAATTAATTAATAACTTAATAAAGACAGATTCACCATGTTGTATTCGGCTCTTCTCATTCTGTAGTTGATCGTGTGCTGAAGAAAATTCAGGATAAAGATATAAAGAAGAGAAAACAGCATTAAATATATAGCTGATATACATACATTTCCTTCCATAGTGTTTAAGACAAAGACATTTTCCTCAATACTTCACACCATCAATGAAGATGAGTGAACCAATATCTGTCTTACACTGTCAACACTTTACTTCTTTTTACATGGATTCAGTTAAGCTGTATTTATTTAGTATTTTCAACTTGAAAATGTTTGTTATTTGAACTTATAAATTTAGTTTAAATAACTATGAAAGTAAAGTGAACTTAATTTTAAGTTTCTATACCAAAGTTCATGTTCATTTCAACTTATTTGGTTATTTTCTTAGTTCAACCAAATAAATAATTATTTTATTTCATTTGTTTTTATTTAAATTGTAAATAATTTTATTTCAAATGTTTTAGTTGACAACTTTTTTTTTATAACCATTTAAATTCATTTCTACAGCAAATAATAAGCAATCTGATGTCAGCCTTTGAAACATATTAATTGCAAATCAACTCAATAAATCTATGAAGATCTCAGCAGAGAAGGATTAAACAACTCCACAAACAGCATTACACTTATTACTAACCAGTATGACTTTCCACAAGTGTATTAAAGCTGTTTCTGAGATTTAACAGAGACTGAGCTCTATGTTGATTTCTTCTATTGAAAACTATCATTTAGACTCACACAGCTAACGAATAAACATGAATCTCAACAATGGTGACAATCAACAAAACGCTTCATGCTGCAGTGCATTCTGGGTGCACCAATCAAAACTCATCCATGGATCCCAGCATGATTGTGACATGAATTTTAGCAGCTTGTTTTGTGATGTTTGGAGTTGATCTGTTTATCTGAATATCTTGTTGATTGTCATCATTGTTGAGGTTTGTATGATGAGTGTTGATGTCTAAGTGTGTCTAAATGACCAGTTTAAATTTGTTGCACAAAAGATGTTGTTTCAGATAATCTCGGTTTTGTGTGAGTGTAAATGCATTACTTATCGTTCTATCACGGCTGAACAGGTTTAGTTTAAAAAAAAGAAGCATTTCTGCAGTACAGTGTCTCGACCTCACTACTACTGCATTTGCTTTGAAACAGTGATTTAATCCGTAATTTAAATACTGTATAATAAGCAATTGAATGTCATAAAAGCAGACAAACTTCCGCTGATCTACTGTACTTTGTCAATGCTCATGTGTTCTCAATTCAACACTATTGCAATTGGGGAAAAAGAGTTCATTTAAAAAAAAAAGTCAAGGGTCAAGTGCACAACTACAGCAAACAATAATCACCATAACCGTGACTTCAAACGAAACATTTTCAATAAAAAAAATCAGCATTACTTTTAAACCTTTCACCGTAAATTTGAAGTAATACAAAGTAAAGCAGTTTTTTACTGTAAGAAATTGACCTGTAAAATATTGCGCCAGCACAATTGCACAAAATTAAAACACGATTTAACTCATTTCATTTGCAGAAACTGACTGCCTTCAGTTGGCCAATTGCCATTTCAGTTTTTAAACAAATACGTATTTATAGTGTGCTAGTTATGTGAGCATATTAATGCCGTGAATTTCATTATTTTTTTAAATCCACAAAAAAAATCGTATAGTAAAGTGAACCAAATTAAACAAAAACATTATAACAAGAAACATCAATCTCTTCAGATAACTGCTAGCTAACAACAGCACACATGCATGAACTAATTAGCAAACAGCTTATCACTGCGTCAGCAACTACACAGTTACTGGTTTAAATAAAGCAACAGGCAGAATAACATCAGTGTTTCATGATCTTCTGCTGGACTGAAGCTACTTTAAACACAATGACCCACAAAACTCAGACAACAGAAACCCTTTCAATCCCAACAGAACATTAAGTAAATGACTGTTAACAAGCACTGAAGGAAAGAGAAACAACAAGAACAGAAAAAGAGAAGAGACAAGCAGAAACAAGAACTACAACTGACTTCCACTCATTACACATCATTACATTTATTACTAACCAGTTTGACTTTATTTCTGTTTTACGTCAGAAGCTCTTATTGAGAAAAAGCTGAGGTTCAAATATTGACTTGACTGAAAATGTTTAGTTCAGCTCGTGACCCTTGACTTTTTAACATTATGTTTTTCTCTGGCTGCTTTAACTGTGTGTTTAAAAGTGACATTTATGGCAGAAAAGAGAGAAAATGTGATCAGTGAATGCTGATTGTAATGTACTGTATTGATAATGACATAATCATCTTGTGGTCTCTTGATTCATTGTTGACGTCTGTCTCTAAGTGATGCAGATGTTCATAACTAGAAATTCACAAGTTCACACTTACATACAATTATAGAAGGGGTAAAGTTTAAAGCATATTTGGCGTGTGTCCGGGGGGAGGGCTCCGAGCTCGGAGTTCGGCCCGAACCCAGAGTACTCCCCCCATATGTAAGTGGTTAGGACTAGAAGTGTGGAGGAGGTGGAGAGATGCTGCTAAACTGTCAAGGGATTGAGGTGAGATTGCTGAATCTATATATACCTCTTGTCATTGATTGCTGAGTGCTCTCCACTCATGTTAATTATCTGAAAGTGCTCCTCCCGAACTTTGTTAATAAAACATAATTTCACGAGTTCACACTTGCATACAATTAGAGGGGGTAAAGTTTAAAGCATATTTGGCGTGCTGTCCGGGGGAGGGCTCCGAGCTCGGAGTTCGGCCCAAACCCAGAGTACTCCCCTCAAAAGGCTAAGAGCAGAGGACAGCCGCCGGACTAAAATGAGTACTCAACCGGGAGATTTTTTCACACTGCGTCCTCTGTGAGACCAATGCTCGCTGGACGAAAGAGAAAACGTAATGCTCTTGGGGGGAAAGTTCTTGTTGCGTCCGTCCGCTGTGAGACCAATGCACGCTTGACAGAAAGAGAAAACAGAAAATAGGAACATGGGTACTCGACCGGGGGATTTTGTCACTGCGTCCGCTGTGATACCAATGCTTGCTGGATGGAAAAGAAAACTTAAATGCTCTACCGGGAAAGTTCTTGCTGCGTCCGCTGTGAGACCAATGCTCGCTGGACAGAAAGAGTAAAATGAGTACTCGACCGGGAGATTTTCTCACTGCGTCCGCTGTGAGACCAATGCTCTCTGGGCGGGAGAGAAAACGTAAGTGCTCTACCGGGAAAGTTCTCGCTGCATCCGCTGTGAGACCAATGCTCGCTGGACATAAAGAGAAACCAGAAAAAAGAGGAAAATGAGTACTCAACCGGGAGATTTTTTCACACTGCGTCCTCTGTGAGACCAATGCTCGCTGGACGAAAGAGAAAACGTAAGTGCTCTACCGGGAGTTCTTGCTGCGTCCGCTAGGGCTGGGCGATATATCGCATGTCATTGTTATGCGCATCTCGTCAGTAAACCGGTTCCTTGATTAGTAGTAAATCGCCTTCACCTGCTTTCAGATGGAGCGGCATTTACTACGCAGCAAAAACTTCAGTGTTAAATTAACACTCCTGGGAGTGTATATGAGTCCACACTCAAGAGTGTAAAGTGTTCAAATATGAGTGTTAAATTAACACTCAAGAGTGTTAAAGTTAATGAGATAATTAAGTGATTAATTTAGTGATGATTGAGCATTATTGAAGACACCTGATGTTAACAAGCAGAATCACTGAAGGAGAAAATCACAAATTGTGGCGATCATTGTGGCCACCGTTATGGCGATCATTGTTTGCTTTAGTTGGACTCTTGACCCTTATACATTCACTTTAAATTTTGTTTGTATGCTGTTATTGATTTAGAACAGTCAAATGAACAAAGAAAAGTGTGATCTGATAGTGTCGGTTATGTTTTGACATAATCATGCTGTGATCTGAAAAATGAAACTATTGAGATAGTTTAGTTTAACTTGTTGGCAGCAGCTTTGTGATTCTATAGCATATGATTATCAGTATTTTTCTTATAATCCAAAATATTTAATAAGCATTGTTCTGATCAATGCTTTACTTTTCCTAATTGAATATTCTGCTCGTTACCATTGTTGAGATGCATTGACTGAATCTTGACGTCTGTGTGTGCCTAAAAGAAAGTTGTTTTTTTTAAAACAACTTTTAAGAAATCCTTTATATTATATCTAAAATTCTGGATATTTACGCAGAATCACAGTTATGCTGTAACCAACAACATAAATCAAAAACATACAAGTTCAAATGATGATTGTCATAATATAACTAACACCATCAGATCACTTTTTTTCTTTGTTCATCTGGCTGTTATAACTCAGATACAGCAGCCAAACAAAATCTAAAGTCAATAATATAAGGGCCAAGAGCCCAACTAAAGCAAACAATGATCGCCATAACGGTGGCTTACAATTTGAGATTTTCTCCTTCAGTGATTCTGCTTGTTAAGATTAGGTGTCTTCAATAATGCTCAACCATCCTCAATTAATCACTTAATTATCTCATTAACTTCAACACTCTTGAGTGTGAATCAAGGAACCGGCTTTACTGACGAGATGCGCATAACAATGTGATGCGATATATCGCCCAGCCCTAGGAACATGGGTACTCGACCGGGGGATTTTGTCACTGCGTCCGCTGTGAGGCCAATTGCTCGCTGGATGGAAAAAAGAGAGACCCCAGGTGGTTTTAATTAATGAGAGTTTGGTGGGCTTTTTTGATGTGGAACCGGTTGGTCTGATATAGCTTTGGAATGCATCTGACACAGATAGCAACATTGTTTCAGCCCAGATCCGGCCCACATCTGGCTCTTGTGGAATGCGGATCTGGCCCACATGCAGCGTGGAATGACGGCACTTGGGCGGACCGCTCCTGTTTGCCAGATCTGGGCCACAAGCAGGCCATAGCAATGCCACATGTCAGCCAAGAGCAAAGAAATAAACCAGACTGGACCTTATCTGAGCCACAACGTCTGTGTATATTAAATATGGAGTCATTTCAGCCTTAATAAGCCTGTTAACAAGCAGAATCACTGAAGGAAAGAAGAGAACAGAAAAATAGATGAGCAGAAACACAAGAACTACAACTGACTTCAGCCACAGCCTTAGATGAAATCAACTGAAGAGAAAAGAAGACATTAAATCTGTGAAGATCTCAGCAGAGGAGGATTAAACAACTCCACAAACAGCATTACCAGCTTCACTTATTACTAACCAGACTGACTTTATTTCTGTCAGACGTCTACAGAAGTTTTTATTGAGAATTAACAGAGGTTTAACTCTAATGTGTTTCATTTAAAGTCACTATAACAGTGATTAGTGTTTCCATTAGTTGGGCTCTTAACTCTTATTATATATTTTGTCTTTTTTGGCCACTGCGACAATGTGTTTGTCAAACACCCGAGAGCTTGGATCTGCTGTTGGGAGAGGCCTTTTTTGGCTGCTGAAGTTGCTGCCCCGAAACGGAAAGAGTGACTAGAAAAATTCTTTGCTGGAATGCCTGCTGTTGGAGAACAGATTTGATGTGTTTCTGGAACCAAAAGCGTGTCTGGGGTTTATTGGATTCGTCTACGAACAGGGGCTCCAGAGGAGATTTAACCTGAGAGCTTCTCCATTGCAGAAATGCCAGAATTGACTGGTATGGTTGGATTGGCAATGAGAGGTTAAAAATATAGATGAAATTACCTTTTTTGGTTTGGTCAGTCTTACTTTGCTTAATCAAATATGAGATTGTTTCACCATCTAGTACTGACAAGACGGTGGGGTGGATTTTTTGGATCGAATTTGAAAGTGATAGCGAGTTCCGAGCATCTAAGGAAACCAAAAAAGGCTAGGATAAACATAGCGTTGATTGTGCGGGCGGTATTTAGGGGCTGGTAGCCTGTGCGGAGAGCGTGGATGCATTTGGTGAGAATGTCTAGCGTTATGGGTTGTCTGGCGTCGGGTGGGCTGGGATCTTTGAATCCCTTGATCAGGAGGGTGGTTTATGAATTGTTTATCTCGGGGGACGGAGCGCCGTACATCAATTTATGAAAAAACTGGATGCCGCTTAAGTAACCTTTGATGGACCCGACTTGTAGGCCCTTAATGCTATTAAGGTAGGAAATGAATGAGGTGACTGGAAGAAGAGAAAAATCAGGGAACGGCATGTTATAGGAGACATGGAATGCTTTGAAACTTCTCCAAGCAGTCACGTAGGATTGAAGGGTCCTGGGAGAAACTGCTTGGAGGATAGTGTCGAGCGATGCATCGAGGAGGGGTTTTAACGGGTGGTTTACGGGAATATCAGTTCCGAATAGTGAGGTACTGGAGTTGGGAATTGATCCGCCTCTGGTGCCAGCATCCTGAATTTCTGAGAGGATCTGTGCACGGATGCTTTGGGACACTGGTGGTGGTTCCATGGCGACGGCGTTGGACGGAACGGGCATCGGTGTTGCTGTGAAGAGAGAATGTTGTGACTTAGTTTGAATGAGAGAGCTGGGAAGGGTATAAGCCGGGGCTGCGGATGTTGGCGGCGGCCTCACATTGGATTACCCGCTGTGGCTTGAAAAGTAAAGTTAGTTGGAGGATAGAAAGGAAAGGAAGGATGGTAGTATGAAGTATGGGCTTGCGTTGCAAGCGGAGGCGGGCTCGCACTTGTTTGAGCTACTGGAGCTGCAGGCCACTGGATGTGGGCGGGGTTGTAACCTGTTGGGTGAGACTGTTGAAAAGGTTGGGCCTGTGATCCTAGCGGCAATAGCCTCGCGCTAGTGTCTGCGACTGGAGCTGGGGCCACTGAAAAGGAAAAGGGTTACGAACAGCGTGAGTATAGAACTGAGAGGCTGTGGGGAGGCCGCTGGGCCTCGTCAAGAGGTGGGAGTTGACCTGTAACGGCGGAATCTGGGGTGCGGCCCAGGCTCGCTGAAGGCCTGTTGCTGCGGCTCGATGGGCGAAGCAAGCCGGATCTTGTGCGGGAGAACGACGGTGGTGACTGCGCATGCGACTTTTGGCCCTGCGGGCTTTGCTCTGCCTGTGGGTCGTCTTGGGAGTTGACTGTAAGGAAACATACAGATCATACAGCTCCGCTTTGTTCATTTTTCGTGAAGCCTGTATATCTGAATTACCCAGCGCTTGCCTCAATCCAGCTACGGCAGGTGTATTTCTCGATAGGTGTGATCGTCGGGACGGCTGAGCGGTAGGAGGAGGCTGGGGAGGAATATGGAAGTCTTGCCGGGGGCGGCGAAGACTGGCTTCGACGTCTTGGTGAGCACAGGGCTGTTCGGGCCGGTGTGCGGCCGCGTGAAGAAGCCTGGGGCTCAGGTGCGACATCCGGCGTAGGAGGAATGGTCGTGGGACCGGCGGAATGCGAAGGCGCATCCCTGGCGATGTTTGCTTCTTCATCAGATGAAGAGCTTAGTCGTTGAGACATGGTAGCAGAGCGGCAAACCAAGAAGCTACTAAACTGCTGCTAAACTGTCAAGGGATTGAGGTGAGATTGCTGAATCTATATATACCTCTTGTCATTGATTGCTGAGTGCTCTCCACTCGTGTTAATTATCTGAAAGTGCCCTCCCGAACTTTGTTAATAAAACATAATTTAGTAAAAAACTATCCCCAGACTGTCTTATTTATTTACATAAAACATAAAATAACAAGAAAACATGAACTTTGGATGAGTCTCTTGATCTCAGTGTTCAATCCTTTATCTCAAGTGTTACATTATAAACACACTTAAACTTTACATTACCACCAGTGTTAAACTACAGCAAGAGTTCCAACAGCAATCAGTTATAATGAAGATTTTAAAAACACATCATGAACAAAAACAGTTATAATATCACTAAAACTTAGATATCACTGACATCAAAAATCAGCCCATGAATCTCAACAATGGTGACAATCAAACAAATAATAATACTCTGAACATCACAAAACAGGCTACAGAAAAAGTTTTAAAAAAACATTTAGCAAAAAAACAAGCATACACATAAAATGGTAAGACCATTCAGCTGTATAATTTATTCATGCTGTGTGCATGCTGGGAGTTTTGTACTATGCTGGCACCCAGCATGCACTGCGACATGAAACTATTGATTGCATTGTTGAGATTCATGTGCTGATTGTTGATGTCAGTGTGTGTTTAAGTTATGCAGATGTTTATAAATAGATATTATTAAGACATGTAAAAAATTATCCCCAGTCTGCCTTATTTGTTTACATAAAACATATAAAATAGCAAGAAAACAAGAACTTTACCTCTGTGTTTATGAACGAACACAGCTATCAGTATTCCAGCAATCACAACCAGCACAACTAGAACTGAAATCAGGATGACTGACGTCCTCCAAGAAATAAACATATTATCTACAAAACAAATCAGTAAATAAGCACATTGTGTAAATCAAACATATTTTTTACAAGTGTTTACATAATGTTCAGTTCTGAATGACACATACATATTTGTTTCAATAATGTTGATACAAAACTCTATTATAAACCTAATGCTAATTGCAGACTATGCTGAATTAAAAATATAATGTGAAACATAACTGACAAGTACATTAACAGAAGTATCAGTACTTACTTGTGGGTTGATCAGTGTCTCCAGCATGTGATGTCTCAGTTTGACTCTGCAGTGAATCTTGCCACTGTGATAAACAGTGATGGTGTGTTTGACACTGAATCTGTCTGTGTTTCTGTGTGTCTCTGTAGTTTCTGAACTCAAACTTACTCCTTCACTGTCCAGCCACTCAAGATCAGGTTCAGGATACCAACCTTCAGATTCACACTGTAGATGAAGCCCTCCTGAACGATCAAACCCATCTACAGTGATCACTGGAGGACGTCCTACAGCTACAGATCAACAGGAAAAACATTCTGTTATTATTCTGGCTTTTTTTAGTTAGTTTGTTCTGTGAAAAGAGCATGCTAGTTCTCACTGGTTTCCTCACCTTCAACTCTGACATCAATAGTTGCGTCATCAGACCAGGATTCAGACTGAATAAAACACTTATAACGACCTTCATCAGATATTTGGACTGTTGAGAGTTTGGTGATGCGTTTCCTCTCTGTAGTTCTTGATGGATCAGTTTTGTTCTTCCTCTGTAGGACTGAATCTGATCTGTGTTTCTGTCTTCATGATCCTCATAGAGATGCACTGAGTCTTTCAGATCAAGTCTAAACCACTCCACTCTCATGTCCACAACACTGATGCTGGGTTTGACTGAACAGGGCAGAATCACTTCTTCACCAGCAACAGCAAATACAGGATCTGCAGGTCCCACTACTGTATACTGCTCTGTTACAAGAGAAAGAGAGTCGGTCTGAGTTAAGCCCAATTTATCTGAGTTAAGCCCAATAAAGCATACACACACACACACACACACACACACACACAGTGACATCATATACATTTAATGAAATACAGTGCAAACGTCCTATATATTATATATTTTATAACGTCCTAATGGTAGCCTATGCCATGTTGGTAGATTGGTACCTGTAGAATTTCCTTTTGTTGAAAGCCCATAAAAGTAAAAAGCTATTATTTTGTGCATAGATCCATGTCCGAGGCAGTTCGACTTAACAACACACGCACACGCGCGCGCGTAAGAGTTTTATGCGTTTTTAGAATAATGTCACTTGCCAAGTCATGTAAGGGGTAGACTACAGAATTTATTATACTTGTCAAAACGAAAATAGGAATTCCACTCTCTCTTGACATGTATTTTGTCCCATTATCGGCTTCAGCTAAGAAAAAAAAATAGTTCGCCCCACACGTCCAAAATTCTTAGCACACTTTAGATAACCTTCTGCAACGAGTGCAGGCTCTTTGGTGGAGCTCTGCTTTGAATGAAGTTCCATTGTGACAAATGAATGGACTACTTGCGAAAGGACACGAAGACATGAATCAGAAGCACAAAAAACGTTGACAGCGGTGAGCGGTCATTATGTTGGCTTGAGAAAGCCAACATATTGAAATCCTATTTAAACTTATTATTAAGTTGGCTTGAGAGAGCCAACATATTGAAATCCTATTTAAACTTATTATTAAGTTGGCTTGAGAAAGCCAACATATTGAAATCCTATTTAAACTTATTATGTTGGCTTGAGAAAGCCAACATATTGAAATCCTATTTAAACTTATTAAGTTGGCTTGAGAAAGCCAACATATTGAAATCCTATTTAAACTTATTAAGTTGGCTTGAGAAAGCCAACATATTGAAATCCTATTTAAACGTATTATTATGTTGGCTTGAGAAAGCCAACATATTGAAATCCTATTTAAACGTATTATTATGTTGGCTTGAGAAAGCCAACATATTGAAATCCTATTTAAACGTATTATTATGTTGGCTTGAGAAAGCCAACATATTGAAATCCTATTTAAACGTATTATTATGTTGGCTTGAGAAAGCCAACATATTGAAATCCTATTTAAACGTATTATTATGTTGGCTTGAGAAAGCCAACATATTGAAATCCTATTTAAACGTATTATTATGTTGGCTTGAGAAAGCCAACATATTGAAATCCTATTTAAACGTATTATTATGTTGGCTTGAGAAAGCCAACATATTGAAATCCTATTTAAACGTATTATTATGTTGGCTTGAGAAAGCCAACATATTGAAATCCTATTTAAACGTATTATTATGTTGGCTTGAGAAAGCCAAGCGCGTGCACCACAACTATAAAAAGGCATTATCAATGGAGCGCAGATATATGAGTCACCATGGTAACAGCGCCAGACAAAAAGAGGTCTTCATATTTCTCACCAGAACGAACATTATTACTGTAATTTTATTAAAGGGATTACTCTTAATTCTTCTGTAATTTAAAGTAGAATCTGATGTAATTGCATTAGACTATAGAACAATTCTATATATTTAACATACATTTTTAAAAGGTATATTTTTTATGTAACCTTCTCCCTCTACACACTTTGGTCAATTCAAGAATATTTCATGCAATTGTGTATTGTTTATTTGAAAGCATTAAAAGTGCCGTTTCTTGTCTCTTCTTGTATTGTTCAAGTGGTTGCATGGGATTTACTAATTAGTAATAAGTAAACCAATGCTTTCTAAAGATTGTCATTATTAAATTAATTTAATTACACTGTTGAAGATGTCATTTGTAGTTAGTATACAAGTAACTTACCCAACTGTTATAATATCTGAGGTGAAACTGGAAGAACAGTATGTTATTAAACCTAATTTTAATATTCATGTAGGTGTAATCCTGCAGGTGTTAAAAGAACATGGCAGCAGCTGAAAATTAAATATAAAAACATAATTCAATCAAGTAAAGCTTGAGCATATCATGGGTGTAGGCTACCTGACTTTACATTTGACATATTAAATAACTAAATAGCATCCAGTGTCTAGCAGTGCAGCAGAATTTTTGGCTGAGGGAATTCCTGGAGGGACTTCAGAGCCAGTCACTCCCGTAGCTCCAAGGGCCTTCATAAAATGTTAGAGGTTTTCATGTGTTATTTTTTATATAGGCTATTTTTGATATTTCCATTTATTTTACTTTGGTTTGGGTTTTTTGTTGGTCCCAACAGATTCTGATGGTAATATCTGTCTTTTGGAGCATCCTGTCCCAACAGAACCTCAGGCAGTTGTAAGTAGCCTATCAATACACCAGAAATTATGACAATAGTGTTATAAAGTGTACTCAATCAAATGCTCATCTTCACAGGACGATGGGGATAAAGAGTTTCTGCTGCCACAGAGAGGCCTACAGAGGTAATGTTAATATTATGTGTCTACACATCAAACAAGCTACACATTCAGATTTTTTCACATTTTTATGTGGATAATCTAAGTTTAATCATAAAATGTAAGAGGTTTACATATGTGTTATTTTTTTATATAGGCTATTTTTGATATTTCCATTTATTTTACTTTGGGTTGGGTTTTTTGTTGATTCCAACAGATTCTGATGGTAATATCTGTCTTTTGGAGCCTCCTATCCCAACAGAACCCCAGGCAGTTGTAAGTAGCCTGCTCAATACACCAGAGATTATGACAAATAGTGTTATAAAGTATACTCAACCAAATGCTCATCTTCACAGGACGATGGGGATACATTGCTGCTGCCACAGAGAGGCCATTTTCACATTTTTGTGGAGTAGCCTATATAATCTAGGTTTAAATCTAAGTATAAACGGGTATTCTTATCTCTCCCCCCGCCTCCAGAGTGTGGAAGAACAGCAGGAGGAGGGTCCATCAACTTCTGGTGCACAGATGAACACAGTTCAGTGATTTAATTCTGTAGAATTTGTTTAGAACTACATTATGTAACTCTAGTCTATACTGTAACTATTTTCAGTTGCCAGTTAAGGAGTTATATAGACTTCATCTTATTAAAAAAAATATAGAAAAAAACAGTAAAAATAGCAATATGTTATTTATTAATAAAAGATTCACCTGCTCCCGACCAGGTTAGGTTCACAGAGTAAGTTACCATGGTAACTGACTCTGAGTATAAGTTACCTCTCTTTCAGAAACGGGCTTGACTTACTCTGCTTTCTCAGGTTTGACATACCTCCCATTCTGAAACAGAAAACCCAGCGTTTCCCTCATTTCAGGGTTAACATATTTAACAGTTTTCACTTAACCTCCTTTCTGAAACAGGCCCCTGGAGCCGGTAGATATACGCCCCAGGCAGTTTTACGCCCCTGTTGTTCCTGATGCGTCCAGTAGGGGGAGACTGTACAGCGACACAAATTGGGGTATGTTGAATATAATCTGCTAAAGTTATTGTTGTTTATCTATGGTTATATTAATGTGTAAGTTTCGAGCGTCGATGTAATGATGTTATTTCGCAGTATATCCCCCTACTGGACACACAGGAACAACATGGGCGTAAAACTGCCTGGGGCGTATATCCATATCTACCGGCTCCAGGGCTGCAGCCTCCCCATAGCCTAACGTCGCATATTACTTCCGCGCTCTTTAAATAACAAAATAATAATAATAATAATGATAATAATACAATACTTTCTTTCTTTCTTTCTTTCTTTCTTTCTTTCTTTCTTTCTTTCTTTCTTTCTTTCTTTCTTTCTTTCTTTC
>FLSR01001107.1:61209-109504 GCA_900092035.1 Leuciscus waleckii
AAGTAGAGATGATCAGGTTATTTTAACAATGCCAAGAAAAGGAAACAGTTGAGCATGTGTTGTTAGTTTGTCCTAGGTATGAACAGGAAAGGAATGAGTTAATAAGAGAGCTACAGGAAATGGGATGCAAAGAATTTACAATCAACAACATATTAAACACAAAACAAGCATCCGGGGAAATTGTAAGGTCAGTTTTAAAATTCATTAAGCATAGTGGTCTTAGGAATAGAATATAGACATCTTTTAACATACATCTAGACTGAAATCACTTCACACTCCAGCACAGGTGGTGGCGGTATGCACCATAAAGTTGGTATGCGACCTGCCAATAAATCCATATAAGAAGAAGTGCATGTCAGAGCACAAACCAAGCCATGAAGTCCAAAAATTGTCTGTAGACCTCCGAGACAGGATTGTATCGAGGCACAGATCTGGGGAAGGGTACAGAAAAGTGTCTGCAGCGTTGAGGATCCCAACGAGCAAAGTGGTCTCCATCATCCGTAAGTGGAAGAAGTTTGGACCCGCCAGGACTCATCCTAGAGCTGGCCGCCCTGCCAAAGTGAGCGATCGGGGGAGAAGGGCCTTAGTCAGGGAGGTGACCAAGAACCCGATGGTCACTCTGACAGAGCTCCAGTGTTTCTCTCTGGAGAGAGGAGAACCTTCCAGAAGAGCAACCATCTCTGCAGCACTCCACCAATCAGGCCTGTATGGTAGAGTGGCCAGACGGAAGCCACTCCTCAGTAAAAGGCATGACGCCCGTCTGGAGTTTACCAAAAGGCACCTGAAGAATGACTCTCAGACCACGAGAAACTAAATTATCTGGTCTGATGAAACAAAGATTGAACTCTTTGGCCTGAATGGCAAGCGTCATGTCTGCAGGCAACAAGGCACTGCTCATCACCTGTCCAATACCATCCCTACAGTGAAGCATGGTGATGGCAGCATCATGCTGTGGGGATGTTTTTCAGCGGCAGGAACTGGGAGATTAGTCAGGATTGAGGGAAAGATGAATGCAGCAATATACAGAGACATCCTTGATGAAAAGCTCCTCCAGAACGCTCTAGACCTCAAACTAGGGTGACGTTTCATCTTCCAACAGGGCAATGACCCTAAGCACACACCCAAGGCTACGGGACACCTCTGTGAATGTCCTTGAGTGGCCCAGCCAGAGCCCAGACTTGAACCTGATTGAACATCTCTGGAGAGATCTGAAAATGGCTGTGCCTGACACTCCCAGCCCAACCTGATGGAACTTGAGAGGTTCTGCAAAGAAGAATGGGAGAAAATGCCCAAAAATAGGTGTGCCAAGCTTGTAGCATCTTATTTAAAAAGACTTGAGGCTGTAATTGGTGCCAAATGTGCTTCAACAAAGTATTGAGCAAAAGCTGTGAATACTTTTGTACATGGGATAAAAATAAATAAAAATAAATAATAAAGTTGCAAAGATTTGAAACAAACTTCTTTCACATTGTCATTATGGGGAATTGTTTGTAGAATTGAGGACAATAATTAATTTAATCAATTTTGGGATAAGACTGTAACACAACAAAATGTGGAAAAAGTGAAGCGCTGTAAATTAGTGATGAACGATCACTATCAATCCGTTCATTGCGTCTGTCACGTGACAAATGAACGAAAGACTTGGAAGGCAAAGTAATTCAACAAGGAAGTCAGTAAAATTATCCAAACTTCCCATCACTACTGTGAATACTTTCTGGATGCACTGTATACACAGAGGGTAACATAATAACAAGACACACCTGGACAGAATCAGGGAGTAATAAACAAGAAAACTACAAAAGGACAACAAAATAGATCATAGGAAACAAATAGTCAAATGTCTCAGGTTACGCGTGTAAATATGGTTCTATTTCGTTCTTCCTGACTGCCAGAGGCAGTGCTTCACACTGGATACTATCTTTCGTTGCAAATGCATAGGTCGAGTCTAATACAAACAATGTCCCTCGTGACCAGGATGACTCAGGGTGCTCCCCTATTTAACCCCGTGACTTCCTGTAGACTGTCCCTATAATCTTCTCGCGTGCATGTATGCAGGTCGTAGATTATGTATATAAAAATAAAAAAAATCCGTTCTTCACAGCTTTGCAACAGAAGCATTTGTTGGTGTCTCGCGACTGCGCGTCCTCCAGAGGCTGCAACGGATTCAGTGGGATTCCATTGATAACGAAATAAAGCAACACTGCTGGTGAGTTTGTTTACATTTATGCTGGGGTTCGTTCTCGTTTCCTGGCATTGTGTTGGTCGCTAGACAGAGTGTTTTCGCTCGTTGAAAGGGCCATAATAACTTGCAGCTGTAAGTTAAGTTAGTTAAGACCACGCTTGGAGTGTGTGCGCTCTGTATAGCGATTGGTAACAATATACACACAATAATTATAGGATAGGATTTGTTATAGTATATTTACATGTACACTTCAATAATGGTGTGTGTATACTATATTGTATAGAAATAATTTCTCTCTAGTAAGTTTTCTGGCAAGGCTTGCTTAGGACAGTGACAGTCAGAGTGATTTCGCTCGATCTACCAAATATCTTCCGAAACCAGAATGGAAAAGTTACCTCATACTTGCACATTGTGCATGGCTATTCTCCAGGTGGATGATGGGCATGACTGCTGCCCTTCCTGTTTAGGCCTAGAACACCTTAAACAGGGCCTCACAGAAGACGCCTGCATGAACTGTAGCGTCATGTCTTGGGAGAGGAGGACTTCGAGGATAACTATGGTGGAAGGGCTTTTGGGAGAGTCGCTACCACCACCTCCACAACGTAAAATAAGTAAGCGTAAAAATACTGAATCAACCAGTGCTTCAGCTGGTAAAAGACCCAAGGAAAACCCTTTAGGGAAGAAGGTGGATGTGCTGACGGCTGAGTTTGCTCAGATTAAGTCTTTGCTTATGAAGTTGCAACCGGGCGAGAGACTAGTATCCTCAGTCGAAGCCCCTGCTATGGAGTCGCCCATTGTGGAGGAGGATGTCCTTTCAATGGCGGCTTCTCAGAGCCAGTTCTATGATGATGATGATGGAGAAGTTGAGGTTATATCTGATCATCAATCCCAATTCTCCCATGATGGCTCCCAGGAAGCTGGTCATGGATCTGCAGAAGGTCCACAGTCAGAGCAAGAGCTGGTGAAGCAAGCTCTTCAGGCTGCATTGGCTCGCTTGGGTCTTGACACAGCCCCTGCGGTGGCAACCTCTTCAGTGCTTTTTTCAGAGGTTCATCGCAACCCTCTCCTCTTACAATTCCACCATCAAAGGATTATATGGAGGAGTTGCAAAGATGCTGGGCTAACCCTAGGTCTCTTACGCACCCCACTAGTGCAAGCAGGGCATTGGCTGCCATGCAGGATGCAGACACTTATGGCTTGGGTCAGATGCCTAAGGTTGATCCATTTATTGCCTCTTTTGTTCTTTCCCCAGAGGAGGTATTGAGGCCTAATGTTCGTTACCCCCGGCCTCAATGCTGGATTACAGATAATAAAATTACATTTATATAGCGCTTTTCTCGGCACTCAAAGCGCTTTACATAGAAGGGGGGAATCTCCTCAACCACCACCAATGTGCAGCATCCACTTGGATGATGATCATCTTATCCAGGCATATAACACAGCAGCACGAATGGGTCGCATTGGCAATTCTCTCTCCCATCTCATGTTGGCCCTGTCTCAGTCCCTTCAATCATCAGGGAGTGATCCTTTTAACCAAAACTTAAGTGATGCTTCCCTTCAGGCAATAGCATTCATGACAAGAGAGCGGGAAGGCTTATGTCAATGCTCACACAAGCACGCCGCCAATTCTGGCTTGCACAATCACCTCATGTAGGAGAACACTAAGGGACCTTCCAGTAGTTCCAGGGCAACTCTTTGGGCCAGCTGCACAGGAGACACTGGAGCGTAGTGTCCAGGTGAGTCAGACCAGGCAGCTTGTTGACCTGAGGAGAGTTCCACAGGCTCACTTAAATTACTGACAGCCTTCTAGGGGGTATGAACTACCAGGCTCTACGTTTTCAACACGCCCAGGTGATTTTCACAAGGGCCAGCCTCCGAGATCCCCGCGTGTATAAAATTCTGCTCAGCGGCCCCGGGCTCGGGGTCAGCAAGTATTTCAGGCCCCTAGGGGTAGAGCATCTGGCCAACGGCCCCCCAGGGATGCTAGAGGCCATGGGCGTAGTTCCTGAAGGTCCGCGGCCGGCCGTCGGACAGTTTTCTTATCAGCAGCTCATTACTGGGAAACAACAACTTCCGACCCATGGGTTATAGTAACACTAACCCAAGGGTACAAGCTGCAGTTCCGACGGCGGCCGCCCTCTTTCAGACCCCAACAGTTCACTTGCCTTAAAACAAGAAATAGCACAACTCCTAGAGAAAGGTACCATCGAACCAGTAGATTGGTCAGAACGGCTAGGTGGGTTCTTCTCCATTTACTTCATCATCTCAAAGAAAGATGGCGGTGTAAGGCCTATACTCGACCTTCGCGGCCTCAACAAGTTCCTGAAGATCTTACCATTTCGTATGTTGCGCATAACCGATGTTCTTCAGGCGGTCAAGCAGCAGCACTGGTTTACTACGGTAGACCTAAAGGATGTTTACTTTCATGTTCCAATTGCTCCTCAACACAGGCCGTTCCTCCGATTTGCATTCCAGGACCAGGTCTATCAATTCCATGTCCTCCCATTCGGCCTTTCTCTATCGCCACGAGTCTTCACCAGGTGAATGGCGGCCGCACTGGCTCCAATCCAAGCCACAGGGCTACAGGTGCTTCCATACTTGGACGTCTGCTCCTTTGCTCCCACTCTCAGGAGCAGGCAGTGTTAGAAATCACACAGCTGCTCGCACATATTACTCGACTGGGCCTTTCTGTGAATTTCAGCAAGAGCTGATTAATTCCAAGTCAGTCTGTGGGGTTCCTAGGTCTCACGCTGGACTCACGGTCAATGAAAGCCGCTCCATCAGAACAACGAGTGGACAATATACTACTCCTCCTTCAATGGTTTCGGAGGCAGGCCAGACTTCCATTCAGGTGCTTCCTCAGGCTCACAGGTATGTTGGCGGCAGCAGCGGCAGTCATACCATTGGGCCTCCTTTCACTACACCCCTTTCAAAGATGGGTGAACAGTCTCCACTTGAACCCCAGTTGGCACAAGAACAGGTTGATCAAGGTGACACAGCGATGCCTTCTGGCCCTGAAGTCTTGGAGGAGCAGATTGTATCTGACCAAGGGGGTTGTTCTGGGCATGATTCCCTCTCGAAGGGAGATAGTCCAGACCGATGCGTCCCTTACTGGCTGGGGGGCAGTCTGGCAACACAGAGCAGTCACAGGACAATGGGGTCCTCGGGAAAAGGGCGAGAATATAAATACCCTGGAACTTCGTGCAGTTCTGCGAGCTCTGAAGCACCTCGCTCCGTTTTTTAAGGGCAGGCATATTCTCGTCAGGTCGGACAACAGATCAGTGATTTATCACATCAACCATCAAGGGGGCACAAGGTCCAGCCAATCCCTTCAAGTATCTCAGGAACTGCTGACTTGGGCCTTCCCTCGCTTTGCAAGCATCAGAGCAATGCTATCCCAGGGGTGTCAAACGTGGTTCCAGATTTCTTGTCGCGCCACAGAATTCCATCGACGGAGTGGAGGCTCAACTCAGAAGTGGTAGGGATGATATGGCAGCGGTTTGGCAGGGCAGAAGTGGACCTATTTGCCTCGGCGACAACGACCCACTGCAGTCTCTGGTTCTCACTAGCAGAGGAATCCAGTCCGCTGGGGCAGGATTCTCTAGCCCACGCCTGGCCAGATCGGTTACTTTATGCCTTTCCCCCGATACCGATGATCGGGGTGACTGTTCACAAGGTTCTTGAAGAGCACCACAGGCTGCTGCTAGTGGCGCCAAACTGGCCGGGGAGACCTTGGATTCCAGTGATGTACAGGCTCCTAGACGGGGATCCTTGGACCCTTCCCGGGAGAAAGGATCTCCTCCAGCAGTTGTAGGGTCAGATTTGGCACCCAAATCCAGACTGCCTGCAGCTCTGTGTTGGCCTCTGAGGGGCCGGAACCACTCTTTGGAGCCTGCGATCAAGGGGTCCAGAACACCATATTGAACTCTAGAGCACGTTCCACCAGGAGTGCTTATGCCTATCGATGGAAGCTTTTCTCCGATTGGTGTAGGGAGCAAGCAGTGGTCCCAGAGCACTGCCCATACACAAAAGAAATATATTGAAATATATTTTAAAGTGTCAAAAATATATGTGGCACATATTCCAAATACATGTCCAAATACAATATATTTGCATTGTTGTTCACTTATATTTATCATTTTGAAATATATTCTGAAATATAACAAAAATATATGATGTTAAGTGTGAAATATATTTACATTTATAACATGTAATGTAAAATATATGACAAAATATATGGTCATAAAATGTTTAGCTTGACGGTCGGGTTCCGGAAGTAAAATCTCCATTCATTTTCTCCATAAGAAAATTGATTTTGAACGATAACTTACAGACCTACAGTGAGCCACGAGGTGGTTAATCCATGGTATTAGCTTCTATTTCAGCTTATTTTTAAAATAAGAGTTTAACAGTGGAATTCCTGATGAAAAACTACATTACCCATGATGCTGTACAGAAAACTCGAAAAAAGCTAAACACGCCAAAAGAGCGCTTTAGCTCTGCCCACTCCCATGAAGCATTGCGAATGACGTAATCGAGTCGGTCTCCTTACACTCTCAAAATACTTGATCCCCCTTCACACGGATCCACGAAAACGACAAAAAAAGCTGTATTCTGCTGCCAGGCCAGTAGTTGGCGATGTCACTTTGTAAATAAACACTACGCATATAGACTGAACACTTAAAGCAGGGCTCAGTAGTTTCGGGATTTCTTCGCTGTATTCTCGCTTTTTTGCTCGCAGGTTTCTCTCTAGAGCTCCCCCCACAGCTTCGGAATAGTTATTTGACAACACTGTTGTAAAAACTCGTTGGTGATTCTCAGACACCAGAGGCTATAGATCAACGACATCAAAGCAGATGGGACATTCGTTAAAACGTCTTCTTCATTCGGGTTCGGACAGAGTGAGGGAGCGCAATAATGACAGCATTTTAGCAGATTTCTTTTGGCCGTAAAGCAATGGTTTACATCGCGAGACCTGATATCACGCGAGACTTCCTGACGCAGCTCAAAGTTGCAAGTGCGTATTTTCCGCTCACGGGCACCAGGGGGGTGTGAAACGACCACCATTCAACCCGAAATAAGTAATATAACCATTCCAATGACTCCGAAGCTGTTCAGTTAAGGTAAAAAAAGTTACTTAGTTCACCTTTAACACAGCCTGTATGCGTTGGAATGCAGATGGCTCAGTCGTGACGTTATGGCCCAACCCAGCATTTATCCCAAGCGGCTTTCTGCCCTTTTTAGAAACCAGGCTATTGAGCTGTATCATATGTAACTGCGAGAGTTTTCTGTCACTCAGAGTCAGGCGAGAAGATTCCGTATGGACAGTCTGCAGGAAGTCACGGAGTTAAATAGGGGAGCACCCCGAGTCATCCTGGTCAGGAGGGACATTGTTTGTATTAGACTCGACCTATGCATTTGCAACGAGAGATAGTATCCAGTGTGAAGCACTGCCTCTGGCGGTCATCCAGAACTCATAGAACCGCAGTTACATACGTAATTCCTGTTCCCTGAGAAGGGGAACAAGACACTGCTTCCCCTAGAGGATGCTTTGATTTTTTTTTTGATTTTTTTTCATCTTGTTACACTTGTGGTCTTCCAGTTCAAAAATGTCCGGCCTACTAAAATGACTTAAATCTCTCATTACTCTATACTGTAACATGATGATACAAGGAAGATGAATAAAATATATTACACACAGTTTATTTAAACAACACACAACAAGATACATAACTGTCACGGATTGCTCTGAGACTTTAATAAGATCCAAGTGCAGTTTATTGGAAAATCCAGAACAAAAACAATCCACAAATATAGCTGCAAGCAGCAATTACCGGGGCCAAGCAGAATAAGACGACAAGACATGCCAGCATGGCTGAAAGTGTCAGATCAACTGCAACAATAAGCAATTAAAGACATTTAAAAAGGATTTGGGGCGAAATGGCAAAAAAAAATCATAGAAACAGTAATTACAAATATGATTTAATTGATTATCACTTTCGAGCAATAGGTGGCACTGTTACAAAACTGATGTGATGGGGTCAGAGTGAAGTGACAATGACACATACAAAGTTTGGTGTCAATATGTCAAGGCATTGCAGAGATAAAGCCTGAATAGTGCTTTTAGCATCATGCCTCAACTTTTCTGCTGCGCTATACGAAAACGGTTTGGTCTATCGACACGAAATCCATATCTTTTAGTCGGCACAGTCTGGAGATGATACGATTCTATTTTGGTAAAATCGAACAAACGGTCTAGGAAGAGTTAAAAAAAGTAGGTTTTGAATGAAAATCAAGATGGCGGACAGGAAGTTTGGGCATATAAGGAAAACTTGGTATCTATGTTGTCGGCTTGACCCAATGAATCTATTAAGACCAGTGGCATTTCAATAGCCAGATTTATTCAAAAGTTATTAGCCTTTTTGGAAATTTTGTTATAACTTTTGACCACTAGGTGGCGCTGTCTCAAAATATTTTGGGTACATTCAGGGGATGGTGCTGATGGCACTTTCTGAGTTTCGTAATATTACACCAAAGCATTTGTTTAGTATAGCATTTTATTTGTCAAAACTGTATTGAAGTCAATGGGAATTTCATGTTTTGTTCTATTATAGCGCCACCAAGAGGCTCAGTCCCACCATTTTGTTTATGTGTCCTCAGAGTGAGCCCATACATATGTGTGTCATTTTTGGTGAAAATATCTCAATTGACTTCAGAGTTATAGACTTTTATATGAAAAAACACGTAAAAAATGACTGACACATGACTTTGATTGTATTTTACTACCCCTTACTATCATATTTTTGCATTTTTGCGCCGAAACGCAGCATGTAGCCTCAGGTCATGCTTGTGATGACATGCACCAAGTTTGGTCTAAATCTGATAAAGCGTTGCGGAGATACAGCCTTACGTCTGTTTTCGCAAGCGCTATGTAAAATTTGTTTGCGCGGTATTCAAGAACCGTTAAGGGAATCAACTTGAATTCCATAACTTTGAGTCAGCATGGTCTGTAGATGATCTGGTCGAATTTTCGTGCAAATCGGACAAACCGTCTAGGACGAGTTCGAAAAAGTTGCTTTTTGGGAAAATTCATGCCGGCCATATTTTTACGACGGAAAATGACGTCATGAGCTCAGGAATCAGAGGAAAAAGGAATTTTGTTGATTGGCCTTACGATTCAAAAGTTATTAGAAAAATATTACTGAGACTTTGGACAGGTGGTGGTGCTAGAGGGAATGACTTTGAAACACCCAAATTGGTGTATTTAATGTTGGGATTGTCCTCTATCAGAATGTCAAACCAAAACAACTTTCCCGCAATCGGTTCTATGGGCTGCCATAGACTCCCAGAGAGGAAGAAGAATAATAATAATAATAAATATAGCTGCAAGCAGCCATTACCGGGGCCAAGCACAATCAGATGACAAGACATGCCAACATTGCTGAAAGTGTCAGACCAGCTGCAACAATGAGCAATTAAAGACATTAAAGAGGATTTCAGGCAAAATGCCTGAAAATTCATAGAAACAGTAAATAAAAATGTGATGTAATGCATTATCAATTTCTACCAATAGGTGGCGCAGTTACAAAACCGATGTGATGTGGTCAGAGTGAAGTGACAATGACACATACAAAGTTTGGTGTCAATATGTCAAAGCATTGCAGAGATAAAGCCTGAATAATGCTTTTAGCATCATGCCTCAAATTTAAGAGAAACATTTAGTTTTAGGAACATGTTTATCATGTTGTTCACATGCACACTTGCGCTACCACTCACACACACACATTCATGTACACAAAAATATTGAATCCAGTATTTGGTGATAATATAGCATAATGAGAGATTTAATTGTTTTTTGAAAACAAACATTAAACATTAAAACACACTAGTGTGATGAACTGCATCCACAATTTTTCTTCAGCTCTCTTTTTGCTTTATTTATTGTTCTCCTTGCTTGTGATCTACTTAATACTTTTTTTTTTTTCAAGATTTATATTGATCGGATTTCTGAAGAAGAGTCTTTACGTTTTTTTTTCTACACTTTAACAGCTTCTTTGCATTTGTCATCAAACCATGGAAGCTGTCTGCATTTTGAATTTGAAGACGTTCTTGAAACTGTATTGTTAGCTATTGATATAAGCATTTTTTAATTGCATAATCCTCTCTTTTTAATTTACCTTTTTTGTTATGCTTGATTCTTCTCCTCTACTTTAATGGTTATAATAATTGGAAAATTGTCATTTCCACTGCGGTCATGCCATGAGAGGTCTAAGAATATCTAAGGTTGAAGATTGTTAAATCAGTTGCATGGTATGTCCTCTCGGTGTAAATAAGAAGTTGACACATCATTTAGTAGACCTAGAGCATGGTTTTCTATAACATCTTCAATCCTTATTCATTTATGGTTGCCATGGATACTACCCCATATGATGAACATTAAATGATGACTATTAAAATCTCCCATGAGTATAAATAGAGAAGGGAGTTATATTTTAACTTTGTAAATGAAAACTTTTGTAATAATATTCTAGTTCTATATTCTAGTTCTATATTCTATTATATTTAGTGACCTTTGACCTGTGACTAACATGTGTCTAACTGTGAATAAAATCTTTATAATATGTAGTTCAATAATCAAAACACTACATGTAGCTCAATACAGCTCAATACTCAATACATGGCATGCAGATCACATGTAGACTATACATTTTCATTGAATAAGAATATAGATCCCTGATGGGTTTGGACTTTCATGTCATAAAAATAAAGGAACAGATCCAAAAACCTCATCTTTAAGCAGTACAAAAGTTTGTTTGTTTTGACAGTTGCAGGTAAGGCTACTGAGATGCTCAAACACATGGATATTCCAGACCAAACCTTTCTCTACGAACGGTATACATTTACAGGGTGAGACCAGTGTTCCTATAATATCCTCCTGCTAAATAAAATGTATATTTTATATTAAAATGTGCATATATTCTTGACAGAATGAAGACTCGTATCAATGAACTTAAATCGGTGCAGGCGCTTGTTCCTACAACTGGAGTCGATTTAACAATTAAGAGTGCCGAAATTCAAGTGACTGGAAACCAGGCATCAGAGTTAGTATAATGTTGATATCACAAATCTTCATCAAATAAATCATTAGAAAAAAGAATAGTAGTAACAAACTGGTAAAATTCTTCACTCAATTCTATTTTTAATAAAAACACACCATAAACAGACAAATAAAATAAATAAATTAAAAAAACACATTTGTTTGCTAAATTTAACAGATGGAAAAAATAAATTGGTTAATGTGGATATGTCTTTCAAAGTATCTGGAGCCTGTTCAGAGCAGCCTCAACAAGTCTGTGGAAAGACACATATTAAGAGGTTAATACACAGTGAGTTAAATGAGGCTTCTGAAGAGGAAATAATGCCCTGAACTCTATTCCACAGACCGTTGAACGTGAATGTGGATACACTGGACATCACTGCCACTGTTGCATTCAAAAGCGATGAAAAAACTGGCCACCTAAAACTCAGCATAGAAAACTGTGAAGCAAAAATTGGACCTTTCAAAGTCAACACCGGGTCATTTTTGTTCAGCTCACCACATCACAAATAGCAGCTGGCTAATAACCAGAATAAATTGGTCTATTTTTAAATGTTATGTGATATTTGCAGATTTAGCTAAATCAGGATTAGTATGTTCAATAATAAAACGTACTCGGTTACTAACGTAACCTCGGTTCTCTCTAGAAGAGGGAACGAGTACTGCGTAAGTAACTATGTATTGTTTAATTTTATGTAAAGGCCCACTAGGGACGAACATTGAGAATTAGCTTCGGCTAAAATGTTGTAGTATGTAACATGAGTTTATGTAACATACTTGTCCCTATTCAAATAAACTTAAATAAATAAATTTGGAAATAAAGGCTAAAAACACAATTTAATCCACAGCATGCACATCTCAACATTATCCTATACTTTAAGATATAGAATAGGACAAACACCTTCTTGAGTCCTCTCTGCATACCTTGCATCACTTTTACACGTGCACCAGCTACATTTGTATTTTCATACTTTTGAATTACTTCTGTATAAAGCAGTTTAAAATGACACAAATATCTGATTTCAACAGTTTTGAAGTAGGCCTATCCTTTTCACAACACAAAATAAGTGTTTCATCTAAATGTTTCAATAACAGTAACTGCCTTTCAACATGCTATTACTATCAAACTTTTCATTTGCATCTCTTTTCGTTCAGTTTAATACATTTGTCTATTATTTAATCCAACTGTTGTTAATGGTTAATCAATGAATCATTTGGTACATCTATAGATTTCTATAGATATTGATTCTACAGGTATAGTTTCAACTTTGTTTTCAATTTCCTAAACGGATAACCAAATATAATGAATTATTTTTTACATTATAAGCGATTTATCTTAGATTATAAACACTATTCTGAAAGAATGACTAAGTGTGATCAGATTTTTGTACTAAGAGTTTTGAAAATGTACACTGTGAAAATAGTAAGCGAATACATTTTTTTATCTAAGCTATATGGGTCTTTGGGGAGACACCACTTGATTATTTGGTTTCCTGCGTGGCATTTTGAGGACGAGGCCTGCAGCTTATGGAAGGTCCCGGCCTGGGATTTGACCATGTGTTGTATCTTACATTTGTATTAATAAAAGAAAAAGCAGCAGTAACAAACCTGCAGTAGCTCAACACTCCATCTTTTTATTCTACTCCTTTCCCCTCAACACTCCAGGATAGTAGCGACCCCTAGTGGGCAGAGCATATTAACCCTGCATAACATTTTAAGCCAACACAACATTATGGTTCTGGAAGGGCTGTCCCTTGCTCCCTTCAAACCAATGGAAGCTCTGAGAAAATGTTCATGCTCAAAATGGCATTCCTTTTGGCAATTACCCTCCCTAAAGAGAGTTGGAGATTTACAGGCCCTGTCAGTTGCCTCCTCCTGCTTGGAGTTTGCCCCAGTTGTGGTCAAATTCTTCTTACACCTGAGAATGGGGTATGTGCCTAAAGTACCAACTAAAGCTATAGTTTTTCATGCTTTCCCACCTCAATATGTGTCAGCAGACCAAGAGAGGCTTCACTTACCTTGCCCTGTGAGGGCTCTTACGATGTATGTCTTCAGATCTTCCCAGTGGAGGAAGTCTGACCAGCTGCTGTTATGCTTCGGGTCACCCAAGGAGGGCTCCCCAGCTTCCAAACGTACGATCAGTAGGCGGATTGTCAAGGCAGTCTCTACAGCTTATGTGGTTTTGACAAAAAATTAAATAAAAATTTCACCATTGTCTTGTCCTCATGTCGAAAGATGCAGATGATTTCAAGAGAAAACAGTTAATAAAAACAGGAAATATTACTTGTGTCTTGTATCCTGGCGGGAAAAAAAATATTATTTTGTCTTACCAAATACGCATTTGTCTCTCTTATAGGTCTGTGAGAAGATGATGTTCTTTTGGTCTACTCTAGTGCTGTTGACTCTGGTCCCAGTGGTTACAGGTGACAATACTGGAGTTAAAGTCAAACTAACCCAGAGGGGACTTGATTTAGGTAAGTGTGAGCAAAATATAACTGTGCCCTGTGATATTTCAAATAAATCTGAAAGTATGATTGCAACGGATATAAATATCCGAACTATAGTGAAACACTATAGTTAGCAAGGTAACTTAGATCAGAAGTTTAAGACATTAAATTCATAAGCACATAACACAAGTAATACTTCTCCTTAAAATACAAACAAGACTTTATTGATTATTCTAACACATAAACTAATATCTAACACAAACACACGCACACACATTCATACGAGTTGCAGAAAGAAAGAGAGTGAGGAAAGAATAAGTTTTAAGAGTGAGATGATGAAATCCCAAGTTTCTATATGCACTTATAAGACATGACCTGGAACGAACCATCAATCATTAATTTAACCCTTCTATCGTTTCTTAGATATGTTATTACATTTATATCAATACACCAGTTCAGCTTAAGAGTCTGGAGGCAGACCTTGCTTGTCTTTGCTTTGGGGATTACCTTTGTCTGTGTAAAAAGGGGTTTCCCAAGATCGTTGGCTGGTCTCCTCGTGCCTGGGTCTGGGGCGGCCAGGTTTGCTGGCGGGTGAATGAAAGTCTTTGTTGAAGCTGGCTTTGCAGAAGAAACGTGGACCGAAATCTTGCCGCAAAACTTAACTTAGAACCGAGACTCACAACGGAAAAGAAAGGAAACTAAGAAAAGAAAGGAAATTGAGATGAGAGTAGATGATGGCTTGAACGAAGTTGTTTAACCCATGTTCTTCTGATCTTGATTTGGGTTCTTTCGTCTGCGCGTTTACATGGTTACTAGTCTGTCTGGTCTCTTCTCCCTTCGCGCACTTTTCTAACCTTGAGAACTCTTCTAAAACTTTGTTCGGGTCTAAGATTTTAAACTCACATGTTTGTCCGGCCTCCTGGAAGAAATCTGACCAATTAGACACTGGCTTTATTTAGGAGGTGGGGTTCTCTTCACTTCTTACCGTAAATCAAGCTTATCTGTGATCCCCTTACTCTCTAGGCTCTAGCAGAGAGGACAGAGGCCACAGTTTAGACATTATTACTATTATAAGAATATGAAACATTTTACACAGATTTCAATCAAGCCATCTTTTGAATTAAGAACATACGATCATGCTGACAGGAAGCACGACTCTGTCATGGTGCGCTGAAAAATAGTCAAGGATTCAGGTGCGAGTGAATAAGTATTTATTATCTTCAAAAAGAGAAGACAAGAGGCTCAATTTGACAGGCAGCATGCACAGGAATCACTCAGTGTAGAAATAGCAGATATTCTCAAGTGAGTTCAGTGAAGAAATAACAGATGATCCTCAGGCAAACTCAGAGTCGGAGTGGCAGATAATCCTCAGGCAACCTCGGGCAGACTTGGTAACGCAGGGACTCAGCGGGCGGAATGCAGATCCAATGTCTCTCACAGTGGACATGCACCTACGATGACAATTTCAGACCCCTCCATGATTTCCAAGAGGGAGAACTTGCAAAATAGCAGGGTGTTCAAATACTTATTTTCCTCACTGTATATATTAAGAAAGATCAAAAGTAGTTAGATGCTATTTAGTGCAAATAGTGGCAGACACTATTTGCATCCTCAGTTTATTGTAATAAATTATACAACAGTATGCAATAATAACAACATATTCAGTGTATTTGATTATATTTATTACAATCATAAATGAGTGCTGCTTTTTGGGACATTACTTGTAGGCTACCTCCCCTACACCTACTCCTAATCCTACTCATTAAACACATTATTCCCACTTTTCAAATATTTAATCAATTTCTATTTAAAATAATCGCTACTCCGAGCGATATGCAATAGGAAAATGGAGAAGGATGAGTTTGGTAAAAAGCAGATTTGAACTCAGATCTGACACGTCATAAGCTAACACACCTTCCTCACTCTCCATGCCACTGATTCTGTTCTCAACAAGATTTCAGTTTTTTTCTGGATCAATCAGATAACGGTGAGCAGAGATCGTGTAAATAGCCTCTGCCAACAAGGCGGCTATTTGCACTTGGTGTATAAAGACACTCCGTTTAAGGTTTCAACATCCTCCTTCACCCACAATAAAGAATCCCACTGTTGTTGAAAACATAGAAGGCCAGACAAAACCATTGTTAAAGACCCGCTAATATGCTCAAATCTCTGGGATAGTAGGAGACATTTTTTACTGAAATATTTGGGCCCCAAGCAACAGTAGATTTGTTCAAGGGACATGCACTACAGCAAAGTGTTAAAAGAGTTCAATTTAAAATTAGTTAAAATTTTACAGTTGCATATAAAGTCCTGTAAAAGTAAAAGCTGATTATAATAGCAACAATGTATGTCATAAACAGATTAAACCCAAGATTAGAGATTATTTTTTCTCTGCAGTTTTTGACAACAAATTTTTCACCATTGTTTTGTCTCCACGTCAATAATGCTACATGGTGGAATGCAAAGAACAAGTCTGCAGATGATTTCAAGAGAAAACAGTTAGACTGGGAAATATTACTTGTGTCTTGTATTTTATTATTATAGTAAAATTATTATTTTGTCTTACCAAATACCCTTGTGTCTCTCTTATACTGTAGGTCTGTGAGGATGTTCTATTGGTGTACTCTAGTGCTGTTGACTCTGGTCCCAGTTGTTACAGGTGACCATGCTGGAGTTACAGTCAAACTAACTAAGAAGGGACTTGATTTAGGTAAGTGTGAGCAAAATATAACTGTGCCCTGTGATATTTCAAATAAATCTGAAAGTATGATTTTGGCAGAGGGCTATGTCACTGTGTTCTTATAATTGAATTTCAACAATGTAACGTCACATCCTTTCATGCTGCTCTCATAGTGATATCCTGTGAGTTGGCGGTACTGCTGTGATCACTTCTATCTCTCACACACACACACACACACACACACGCACACGCACACGCACACGCACATTCACATCACCAATCCATCTCTTTTAGCTACTGTCACATGGGCAAACACAGAGATGAGGGAGGGTTGGATACAAATGCAGTTTTATTAACTCTTTCCCTGCGGTTGACGGAATTTACCATAATTTATGACACAACCCTTCCCCATCGTTGATTGAATTTTCAGGCAATCCATGTTTTCACTGTTTTACGATAAGGGGGCATCTTCTGAAAAAGTACAGAATCCAAGCAAAGAAGAATTAGAAACAAGTGATAGAAGCATTGCTTACGCACATGTAAGCTAATGCGATTATCAAACATTAAACGGTATACAAATCAAAACTGCCTGAAGTTACAGAAATGTCAAACCCACAAAGAGGTTAGAGACTAATAAGTAAGCTTTGACTTGACAAGTTGATTGACTTGATCTACTCTATCTATTTTTTGATCATCTTTGAATTTGAAGTCTACCTTTACGAATTAGCTGAATGCTAACAGCAACTCTGGTGTATTATTTATTTTTTTAGTTACGAGAAAGCTGTGATGTTTTGCCTGCTCTGGCTGTGTGTGTTCAAGTGATTTGGAGGAGGTGTGGCTATAGAGAAAGCTCCACAGGGAGGGCGGGAAGTGTTCCCCTTTTATATTTTTAAAGCTAGCTTTCTATTTCTAGCCTCTACGAAAGTAGTTGAGTACTTGAGCGAGCTCTTAATGAATTTTAGTCCTTCATGTCTATTGCGATCTCAAAATTCCGGCCAGTTGATAATACCTAGAATATCAAAATCGACTGCTGGCGGTAGATCCTTTTCCTATTTAGCACCTAAATTCTGGAACAGTCTTCCTAACATTATCCGGGAAGCAGACATACTCTGTCAGTTTATATCTAGACTAAAAACACATCTCTTTGACCTAGCATACATAACATATTATTATTAACTTCTATTATTCAAATCATGTAAAATGTTAGGCTGCATAAACTAGGTCAGCCGGAACCAGGAACACTTCCCGCCTTTGTCTGCATTGCTGCTGCAACGCGTTTTGCATTATTACAAAATTAAGGATAATTTTTGGCTTCAATATCTCGCGGAAAAGGATTTTCCCCTAGCGTAAGATATCTTACGCAGTACGAGAGACCTCTCGTAAGAGAACATACGTTTATCCACTGGGTTGTAAGTGCTGCAAATATCACATAACATTTAAAAATAGACCAATTTATTCTGGTTTATGTTCCCAGAGGCTATGTCACAGAATTTTAAACAAATTAGCTTACAGCTTATAAGAACTAACACTTTAAAATATTGTATTTACAGCTCGCTCTTTGATATACTTTCCTGGTTAAATTCATATTTCCCCAGCTTTCTTGACAAACGGGTAAGACAATCACTGAACATTCACTGTTCAACAGAAACCAAGAGTCTCATTCCATGTCAATATTAACTATCTGCTGTTTCAGGTCTGTTCCAAGATAACCACCCTTGCTGATTTTAACCCCCAGCTGGCAACATTAAATGGTGCTATGAATAAACACTATTAACCACTGACTGCGATGATTACAAAAATCATTTCATGACAGCATTCATGACATTCAAAATAATTGTTCTTTCTGTTGTGACCCTTTAATTTTAGCCAAAGTACTTGAATTTACTGGGATTGACCTCTCCATGCAGCCTGCAGTCATCACTAAAGACAGCATTGAGCTAAGTTTTGTAAGCCTGGAAGGACGGCAGAAACGACGACTCCTCGAAGAAACAAAGGACTCTCCTGAGAATTAACATTTAAACACTCTCTTGCATTAAGTAACAACGGCATCCGAGAAGAACCACACCGAGCAGTTCACACCTCACCCTTACAGTCTCCTCATCACCCATCCCTTCTCTCCTCATGCAGGATAACCTGAAATCCACCCAAAAAACTATATGGTTTAATGTGAACAATTATCATACAACACTAAACTTGCTTGGTATAATTAGAAAATATCTCAGTTCGACTGGTACAATGGTCTCATCCCCACAGAAGCAAACCAAAAGCTAATAAAGCTTTTAGGAGTTTAGAGATATCTTCCTTACAGAGGAGGGTGGGTCTTTCAAGCAAATTGAATCCTGCCCTCAAAAGGTGTAAACTCGAAAGACTGTGAATAATGCAAATTCCCATTGTTAGCACATGTTTCCATTTGAAAGAGGTTTCTGTCTTGGGCTGATTATTTAAAGAGATGTTGCAAGAGGCTGTAATTGGACGCTCAGCATTATATATTTTATATAATGTCAGGTATGCATCTTTTACTCTTTATCTCTGAGCATTTGATGTTATTGTATTGATTATCTTTGACTTGATTATGTAATTGGCATGATACATTTACCTGACTAATAATAAATTGTTACATTTGGATTTATTCTGACTTACTCTGAAATTATTAACTAAGATGTCAACTATAGCAACAATTGTCAAACAACATCAATCATTGTGTACATTAAATCACAACATACAAAAACATGTCAAATGAGTCAGAGAACTCGTGTCTGCAATAAAAGCTGATATATAGAGTGGAAATCATGTGTATTTACATATTACAATAATTAATAGGGGATTACAGGGCTTGGTGTCATGAGTGAAGCCTTTTTCTTTTTTTCTTTTTTTTTTTTGATATAGCAACCTTCACTGTGAAGGTCTTTATATTAAAAAAAGAAAAAAAAGAAGAGGTTTTAAACTAAACTAAATGGTTCTGAGGTCAGTGAAGATATTTATTTATTTTTATGAAATGTCATGTTGACCGTTGTCCATGGTTTTCCACCTCTTCAATAGTTTTTAGGTCGCCTACTCAAGACTTTAAGGTTTGTGTCTATAGAATTTGACTTTTTAAAATAAGAGAAATATTCTCTAGAGTCTAGAGTGAAAAGTGTGACAACTAGCCCCTGGCCTTTTTATCTGTTATCATTTACCGAGTATCGTGGGCGTGGCCTCCCACACACACACCGGACACACAACACACCTGAGATCACTTCACGCGCTCAGCAGGACTCAATACACTGGGACATTTAACTTATTTCTTGGTTTGTTTGGTTATTAGACGTTTTAACTCGATCCCAATAATATCCTTTTCTTTTATCTTCCGCATACATTATTTACACAACGAGTATCATTGTGTGAATTCATCATCAAATGACGTCCAATTCATCATCAAAAACATAACCGAAAAAACATGGTAAGTCTAAAGTTTAAATATTAGTAGTTGAAGTAACTGTTGCTTTATTTTCGTTTGGTTGTTGGAACAATAAAATGCTCAAAAAGAGAGAAATAAAAAACGATAGTGTATTTTAGTAGGCTACTTTTATGGAGCAGCACAAGTGGGAAATGAAGTGTAAGCTGCAGTCTCGTCACATGAGTTTTTTCCGTTAAAATTTTTTTTTTTATTTTACATTTATTTATTTTTTTAAACCTAAATTATTTTTAATAAAATAAACGTATAATAATTATGTATTAAAATACAATTAATTTATAATAATACAGTTTATTATAAAAATTATAAATTGTATCCTGAATTATAGGCTACTACGCTTTATGATAAAAAATTGTATTCTGGAAATGTATACTTTATAATGAAATGATTTTATAACAAAATGTACCATGATATTAGTTTCAGCCAAAATGCCATATTTACTAAAGTTATTGTTTCTACAACCAGTGGCGGAGGAGCCAGGATATTTTCATTGGGATGGCCAGACAGTGGCCAGGAACCAGTCTAGGGCGGCTCCGAAATTTGTTTGACTACAAAGTACTGGTATGGACCGTTTTAACACAACTGAATACAATTAATATGAACTCAATTGTAATTGAGATGGTGGTGATATAGATCAAGTAATACTGAATGAATTTGGCCATTTTTGTCTTATTCCTCACCTCCGGGTATTATGAGAAAAGAAGCTCGCACTACAGCTAAAGTTCAATTTGCTCAGACAGCTTGGTTCTGGTTCTTAAAGGGATAGTTCACCCAAAAATGAAAATTCTGTCATCATTTACTCACCCTCAAGTTGTTCCAAACCTGTATGACTTTCTTTCTTCTCCTGAACACAAAAGAAGATATTTTAAAGAAGGTTGGTAATTAAACAGTTGCTGGTCCCCATTGACTTCCATAGTATTTTTTTTTTTTTCTACTATGGAAGTCAATGGGGTCCATCAGTCGTTTGGTTACCGACAAAATATCTTCTTTTGTGTTCAGGAGAAGAAAGAAAGTCATACAGGTTTGGTACAACTTGAGGGTGAGTAAATGATGACAGAATTTTCATTTTTGGGTGAACTATCCCTTCAAGCATTATCAGGTGAGCATCTAAAATTGATCAATAACCAAGTTGAGCTCCAAACCTAAATAAACATCTTATATAATGGCAATTAATTAATTTAACCAAATCAGATGTAAGAGGCTGTAAGATATTAATTTTGTTTTAAAATATTAATGTACATTTCTTTCTAATTTTGTGTTTCAATAAAATGTATTTTCAACGCAATGTATTTTTCGCAACAATCTGAACAATAACAAGTGATGTTGCAAGTAAATGCACAATTTTTTACAATTTTTTTTTTTTTATGGTACTCATGGGAACGAAGAGGAACTGGAACAGCTCACATTGAGGATCATCGCAAAAGGTGGCTCAACAAATGACCCAATTTGGGGTAATGCTGGAAGGCATAGATGTGATGACAAGGTTGGCAGGTGTTGCGAAGGCTTCTGTTTTTCTACTTGGCCTAATTTATGCAATTAATCTGAGTTACCCCAAAGAGCTCAGATACTCATTTGAATTTTTTCAGAAGATTCAACTGGAACTAGACAGTGGAAACTTACTCCAAAGGTTTACTCTCTGAAGAACAGGCTTTTTTGTTGAAATAAAATATATATTTGATGGTGTTGTTCTGACCATTACAACTCAAAATATGTTTGAGTCACAAGACCTGTTTAGCCAAACGCATCTGGTTTTAGTACAGTGTTAGTTTGCAAAGGTTTGATTGTAGTCTTGTTTTATTCTCAGGTTGTTTGTTGCATGTTCCAAAAGTAAATGTTGGAAAAATGTAAATCTTTTAAGAAGTGTTGCAAAGGGTAAAAAAAAGTGACCTGTTGGAAGTGAACTTCCATTTGTCGATTTGTCACATTTTGTTGTACATTTCATGATGTGTGGTTCAGGCTTTGCAGCCTGTGGCAAAAAAATAAAGTGAAATGCTTTATTGTGTGTGATTTGCATGTTTAATTTATTTTAAGACATTGAAAGCAGTGCAGTAAGCAGACCAATAGCTGAAGATCTAAAATAAGTTAAAAATGTTAACTCCTTTAATTGTCTTATTTTTATATATAAATTAGCATAAATGTTAAGTTAACACAACTAAGATTTATTTTGATCTCACATTGCCTACATGTGTTGGATTTACTTAAAATGAATATGCACCATTTTTGCATCACACTTTTTAAGTAATCCCAACTTGTAATAATTTTACTTAAAATTAACAAGAAAACCATTGTTATATGTACTTAATTATTTGAGTTCACGCAACATTCTTTATTTAAAAATATATGTAACGTGATATAATCTACTAAGTAATGTTAAGTTAAAACAACTTGCAATTACTTAGTAGATTCAATCACGTTACATATATTTTTAAGTAAAGAATGTTGCATGAACTCAAATATTGTATGGGATTGTATGTATTGTAATGTTTAATGTTTATTCAAATCAAATTCTGCAAATAATCCCAGATATATGTTCCTGCTGGCAGTTCAGAATGCTATGAGCAATCCAGTCATTTATATAGATCAGTGGTCAGAATGATCAGAGGTGTAAAGTCCAGGGGTCAGAAAGTAAAAGTCTGCCATAATGTTTATTCCACCCATGAACTCAGCCAGTCTGATAATAATAGTTAGAGATATCTGCAATTATAGTTGCACTAGTAAGAAATTTGATTCAAGAAGACATCTCTAAATACATTTTGACTAGTCAAAACTCCATTAAAGATATCTGTAATGACGTCATTGATATCTTCAACTGACGCGTCATATACGCAAAGGTAATTAAAGATCTACAATTTAGTTTCGACTAGTTACAATTATATTTGAAGATATCTGAATTTACTTAGCTCCTCCCCCTCACCAGAGCCCCTCCCTGTCTTGTTGATAATGCTTAGTGCTAGTTCTACAACTGACAAGTCTATGTTGTTTTCACGGAGAGAAAAGCTACTGGATGAATTACTTCAGGGATTAATAAATAATATCTGGATGCATTCATATGATAAAAGGTCTGCAGCATGCCATAGCCTTGTGATTTTAACTGAATCATGTTGCAGAGCGGACCATCTTGTAATGTTCAATAAAGACAGAGAACCAAACCACAAACTTCTTTTGAAAAGACAAAATGTGTGAAGAACAATGGAATTATACACCAAAAACGTGAAAAATAGCACAAATAAACACGTGACGGACAAGAATAATGCTTCAGAACCAAGGCAGACCCAGTCAAAAAAGGTGAAGGCTGATTTAAAAAAGTTTAACAGGCATTGATGACATTGATTAGTGCATTAAGTTGTGTATGGATTGTCCCTTCTGTATTATATTGTATTATATCTAGAGATCCGTGATAGAGATATTTTGCTGTTTTCAGTGATGAGCGCCAGTGCATTGAAAAGTTATTTAAAAATGATAGCAAATGTTGCACCAGACATAATAATAATAATAACTTATATTTATATAGCGCCTTTCACAGGACCCAAGGACGCTTAACACATAACTGCAGAAAAAAAAAAAAAAAAAGAAAAGTCATTCAAGGTTAAACGGCTTTGTAAAGAGGTGGGTTTTTAGAAGTTTTTTGAAAATGTCCAGAGAAGGGGCATTTCGGATGTCTGAGGGGATGGAATTCCAGAGGGTGGGGGCTGCGACGCTGAATGCTCTGTCCCCAAAAGTCCGCAGTCTGGTGTGGGGGACAGAGAGCAGGCCCTTGTCAATGGACCGTAGATTCCGTGAGGGGATGTAGGGATGGAGAAGGTCCAGAAGGTACTGGGGGGCAGTGGCATGGAGAGATTTATAGGTGAAGAGGAGGATTTTGTAGGTGATGCGGAATTTGACCGGGAGCCAGTGAAGCTGAATGAGGATTGGGGTGATGTGCTGCCACGACCTAGTGTGTGTGAGAACCCTGGCCGCCGAGTTCTGGACATATTGTAGCTTGTCCAGGACCTTGCTAGGTACCCCATACATGACACCATTACAGTAGTCCAAACGACTGGTGATGAAGGCATGAATGAGTGACTCTGCCACAGAGTCTGAGAGAAAAGGTCGAAGTCTGGAGATATTTTTAAGGTGGTAAAAGGCAGATTTGGTAATGAGTTTGACATGTGACTGGAAGGAAAGGGTGGAATCCAGAATGACACCAAGGTTGCGGACTTCTTGGGATGGAGAGATGGAGCAACCATCCACTTTGAGGAGTAAATCACCTACCCTCAAGAGCAGCGGCTTGGGAGCCACTACCATTAGCTCTGTTTTGCTGCTGTTTAGCTTGAGTAGGTTAGATGACATCCAGGTTTTTATTTCATTCAGACAGTCAACAAGTGACAGTGGGGGAAGCTGAGTGGATGGTTTGGTGCTGATATACAACTGTGTGTCATCAGCATAACAGTGGAAACTGAGACCATGGTGACGTATTATCTGCCCGAGGGGGAGCATGTACATGGTGAAAAGGAGGGGTCCAAGCACAGAGCCTTGAGGCACACCTTGTTTGACTGTGGCCGGGGGGGAGCTGGAGTCTCTAAAAGTGACGAACTGTTCCCTATTGAAGAGATATGACTGGAACCAGGAGAGTGCTGAGCCGGTGAGGCCAACACATTCAGCTAGACGGTTGAGAAAGATAGTATGGGAAACTTGTCAAAGGCTGCCGAGAGATCTAGAAGAATGAGGATGCTGATATGTCCAGAATCGGCAGCGATGAGGAGGTCATTGGTAATTTTGATAAGGGCAGTCTCAGTGCTGTGATGTGCTCTGAAGCCAGATTGGAAGGGTTCACAGAGCTCATGGTGGGACATGTGTTGCTGTAGCTGAACCGCCACAGCTCTTTCCAGAATTTTGCTCATGAAGTGAAGGTTGGAGATCGGACGGTAGTTGTTGAGGTCATCCGGGTCCAAACTGTGCTTTTTAAGAATAGGGGTAACGACAGCTGTTTTGAAGCAGGAGGGTACCAAGCCAGATACAAGAGAAGTGTTTTGATGTCCACCATGATGGGACAGAGGGTAGGGAGGCATGCCTTGACCAAAATAGTAGGCATGGGGTCCAGTGAACAGGTTGAGTTATTGGCTCTGGTAACCAACTTAATGACTTGAGCCACATCCAGAAGGGAGAAGGAGGAGAGGCAGTGCTGCGGAAAACATGCAGCAGAGGGGGGGACACCATCATGAGGGTGAGCTGTAGGTATACGGTCAGGAGTAGGAGGCAGCAGTTGTTGATGGATAGAGTCCACTTTTGCCTGAAAGAAATCCAGGAAATTGGAACCAAGATTAGAAGTGTCAGAGGGACAGGGGGCATCGTGAGGGCTGAGCAACCGGTTTATGATGGAGAAGAGCATTCTGGGTTGCTTTTGCTGGTTACCAATGAGAGTTGAATAGTAGTGTGTTTTGGCCTTGGAGAGAGCTTCTTTATAAGACCTCACATGGTCTTTGAAGGCCTCAAGGTGGACAGTGAGGCCAGATTTTTTATAGAGCCTTTCCAACTGGCGACCAGCGGCCTTCATAGAGCGAAGTTCGGTAGTGAACCAGGGGGCAGGACGGAAGAAAGAGACAGTCCGTGTCTTAAGGGGAGCAAGAGAGTCCAGGCTGAGAGACAACGCCGTATTATAGTGAGCGACTAGGCTATCCACCCCGGGGTCCGGGGGATCTGAGGCCAGGTGGGTCCTACAGTGCTGGCTAGGGATGATATATTAACAGACTTGATGTTCCAGAATGTGATAGTACGTTTGAGTTGTTGCCTGGGCAGAAGTACTGGAACATAGAAAAGGATGGCACTGTGGTCAGATATTGCTAGGGTCGATACATTGCAGCTGAGAAGGAGTGGTACCAGTGGTACCAGATTTGTGGATTTTTGTACTAAAAGTTTTGAAAATATACACTTTACTTATACTTCACTTTAACATAGTATACCAAAGCGTATAATTTGTATTTAACTGCCCAGTGGCTTCAGTGCTGGAGTTCCTTCAGGATTGTTTTTCTGTTGGTCTTTCCCCCTCCATGCTAAGATTGACGTGGCGGCCATAGCTGCCTTCCACGCACCACTAAGCTATGGGAGTTTGGGGAGACACCACTTGGTTATTCGTTTCCTGCGTGGTGTTTTGAGGACGGGAGCTGCAGCTTATGAGAAGGTCCTGACCTGGGATTTGACCATGTGTTGTATCTTACATTAGTATTAATAAAAGAAAAAGCAGCAGTAATAAACCTGCAGTAGCTCAACACTCCATCTTTTAATTCTACTCCTTTCCCCTCAACACTCCAGGATAGTAGCGATCCCTAGTGGGCAGAGCATATTAATCCAGCATAACATTTTAAGCCAATACAACATTATGGTTCTGGAAGGGCTGTCCCTTGCTCCATTCAAACCAATGGACTTTAGCTCTGAGAAAATTGTCACGCTCAAAATGGCATTCCTGTTGGCTTTTACCCTCCCTAAAGAGAGTAGGAGATTAGCAGGCCCTGTCCTCCTGCTTGGAGTTTGCCCCAGGTGTGGTCAAATCCTTCTTACACCCGAGAATGGGGTATATGCCTAAAGTACCAACTAATGTAGCTATACTTTTTCAGGCTTTCCCTCCTCAACATGTGTCGGCTTCACTTACCTTGCCCTGTGAGGGCTCTTAAGATGTCCTCAGACAGATTTGTCCAGTGGAGGAAGTCTGACCAACTTTTTTGTTTTTGTTTAGACTTGCCTCCTAGACCTAGAGCTCAAGTTCTGTCGTCCTGAGATGATCTGTTCAGTTACATTCTGAGGCCGAGGGTGCTTTCACACCGGCAGTTTAGTTCAAAATGGGTGTAAGAGCCATTTCAGTGTTTATGGCTAAGTTTGGCCAATAGGTGGTGCTATGGTCATGGCATAGTTTAAATGGGGCTCATCTATGTATGAGGAGGTGTAATCAGACACAGGTGTTGCCAGAGGGGAAAGGGCCAACTAGTTTTTGACCGCTACGGATGTGGATATATGTTAGATAATGTGACAGTGTCGATGAAGATGGAATATTGTTCTGTAAGGGATAATGAAGGCATTGTGTAACAATAAATCATATTTTTCACGAAAGATTATAAATAACTTGTGATCTTGTAGAATGAGCTCTCCATTTTGAGCAAGTGACACGCTTTTGCAGGTTATCAACTAGGTTTTGCAGTTTGTACTAATTGTTTTGAGAACTGCATTAACTGTTGTGCAAATGTAAATAGTGATGTGAGAAATGCACCAAAGCGACTGAGAAAAACTGTAACTAAAACAAAAATTTTAATTAAATAAAAATTCAATAATTATTACATGAAAAACATAAAATTAAGAAATGTTTATTTATACATTTAATTTTATAAGTTTCTAAATTACTGAAAAACTGAAATAAAAATAAAGCATAAATTGAAATATTTGGAGATACATTTTAATTCATATTACAACATATATACACCCTGATGTGACATTCATAAAAATGTACTTAGTAATAAAAATGGTAGATTAATTTCCTCTCTCTCCGTGTTTTCCTCCTCAACACTCTTTTCAGAAACCAGTTTTCTTTGAGTTTCATTCATTGGCACCAGTTTGACCACAGTTAATTTGTCACAGCGGTTTACAATAAAACATTTTTTTTATTTTGAAAATACTGTTACAGTGAATGCCTACACGTAATATGTTTACAATACTCATAAATGTTTCTTTTAAACTGAGATTTGATTACATATACAGTAGTAGGGCTGTAATACTAAAAGAATTATTAAATAAAGTTATATAAAACATAAACATTTAGATGGTGTCTGTCATAAAAGCTTGCCAGATTTATTCAAACAAGCATTAAATATTGAAGAACATAAATTATAATGAATATATATAGGCTATATATATATATAGTGTAGCCTATAATATGGTGCATATATTTAGCAAAATGCTCCTCTCTAGAGTTCATTTTCAAGCTGACTAACGAGTTTATGGTCACTGGATAGCCTATGGTTTTTCTGAGATAAATGTGACGTTACATGACATTGTTTACAAGCTGTAAACTGACGTCTTTCTACGGTTGAAACACTGAGCGATATGTGACATGATACGGATTTTGATAAGTTGTACTCTATCTTTTAACACACTTTCAGATGCTCATTCATGTTTGTTTTCGTGTTGTAACTGGTCATGAAGACATATGCGCTCTGCGCTGCTGCTTCTCTTGACCGATTCACGCCACAGCGCCAAAACTGTATTTATGGTTTTGAATTTCGTAAGCATGCGTAATGGCTTGCTCTAACTGTTGCTGGTCTTCGTCAACAACACGCGCTTTAGCACCACCTGCTGGTGAGGTCAACTAACAGCAGATGGAGAGTATGCTCGGCAATCTACTGCTTTTCCTGCAGTTCCTGGATGTCAATGTCAAATTTACTGTCGCATTTGAACCACTGAATTTGTGTAAGCGAATTTGCAAAGCGAAATAAAATGGACCGAAAATTGCCTGTTGAATATTATAGGTTGTATTTTTAAACAGTTTGAATATTTTGGAAGTGAAATATGAAAGGTGAATATGGATTATTGAATTTTTAATAATGAAAATGTGTTTTGAATTGAAATATTCACTGCTTAAATATTCAACCATGTTGAATTTCAGCCCATAAATATGCAAGCCCTAAAAACACAATGCATTAAAATGCAAGCTTGGTTAATGCAATGCCTATTTTTTTCAAGGAGTGCAATTCAACAAGCATTTTTGTTTCAAAAACATTTGCCATTATTTTACTTCCATAGGATAACCCTTTAATAAACTACTGCGTTTGGATCCTCAGCCTTTCTGAGCAGTTTGTAACTATTATTATTGATATACTATTATAGTTTTTGGTAATATTTTCAATTAGATTTCCTTTTTTTCTATTTTTCTTTTTATGTCAGTTAATGTTTATATTATTTCAAGTAACATTTATGGTTTAGTTTTTGTACAACTTTATATATTCATTTAATACGTCTTTCTCCTGTAAATTGCAATAGGTACTGATCTGTTGGCACATATAAATGTTTCTAAACCAAAATATGACAGGTTGATTTGTAGAAGTTGTCCCGAGTCTCCTCTACTCATTTTAACGAGATCATCACCTAAACTAGCTGGAAGCGTCTCATGCAGCAGGACTCACTCATGGAGAGCAGAAGCGTCCGTAAAACAAAATGCTCTTCGATGGATTGTGTCGGATGAAGAAAAGGAAAGGATGGTCTGCCAGGTGAATATGGATTATTGATTTTTTAATAATGTAAATGTGTTTGAAATGTTTTTAATTGAAATATCCACAGCTTAAATATTCAACCATGTTGAATTTCAGCCCATAAAAATGCAAGCCCTGAAAATACAATCCATTAAAATGCAAGCATGGTTAATGCAATGCCTATTTTTTTCAAGTAGTGCAATTCAACAGGCTTTTTTGTTTCAAAAACATTTCAAGTAGAGCAATTCAACAGGCTTTTTATTTCAGAAACGTTTGACATTATTTTACTTCCATAGTCTCGTTGACGACAAGACGAGCTGCAGCATTCTGAATCTTTTGTAGAGGTTTAGTTGCACATGATGGAAGTCCAGCCAGAAGAGCATTTTTCTAAAAATACTGAAGTACAATTATTTAAAGTGTGTTAAAAGTTGTATTGTGAAAATAGGTAAAGCATGATGCTAATATACTTTTAATATATTTAAAGATAGTAAAAAAAAATGTGTTATGTACTATTGAAAAAGGAATATATTTCAAATACAATAAAGTATACTTTTTTCGTTAGGGCTTTTAAGGTCATCAGCTAACTAGTTTTTTTTTATTACTGGTATTTTATTAAATTCTCAATATTCGAATGTTAGTGAGAATTAGAAACATAAAACACTTTTAGATATCAACATAATATGGAAGTTAATGCATTGGCACGGCTTGGCAGCTCCTCTTCTCTCTGTACAGTACATAGAAGTACAATATGCCACCCTCTAGTAGTCACAGCCGAACAGCTCCTGAGACACCCTATGCTTTTCAGGCAGGGCTTTCCTGTAATTATCATAGGACAAAATATAAAATAGGGCAACAAAAGTGTTTTTTACCCCCTTCTATTTCTGCTTATTGGGGCAACATTAGGCACACCAACTGTTAGGTATACTAGAGAGAAAAAAAAGTCCATGTAAACCATAAAATCATGTCAAATGTCAAAAATATATCTTTGCATCATTTCTATGTTGAAATGGAAAGATTATTAGACTGAGAAATGTTTATTCTATTTAGTTTATTAATATTATTTTAAGGAACCGTTCAGACAGTAAAATACGGCAATAGGGCAATATACTGTTTCCATTTGGCCTGACCTGCATGGCTTCAGATTTTAGGGGAAACCAGAGCATCCGGAAAAAAAAATCCTTTGTCCAAATGATTGTCCTCTTTTGGGTCATCATGGCATGGGGATGCTGGGACCTATTCCAGCGTTTTGGACCGGTGCTCTCAGATATAAATGTCTCACATGAAAACACAACCACAATTATCAAAGGAAATTTCAATCTAAATTAAACAAATTTGATATTTTCTGTAGGGACAGAGATGTCTTTAATTTCCAGTCATCATAGAACAGCATCATGAGTGCAGTAAATTATGAAAAAATTATTCACGTTATTAATGCAACACCATATTCATGTGAAAATTCTGATATTTTAATTAAAAATTACAAGGTCAAAAATTTGCAATAAAACAAAAACAAAATATTGACAAATAGTATTAATCATTCAAAATAAGACCAGAAACATACAATAAGAAAAGTATTGAGAAAATTCTGTCAATTAATTCATGCCAACTTTAAAATAAAGGAACAGTCAGGAAACGTTATAGGAACAAGTTTTCCACCAACATTTTAATTTGCATCTATCCATTTTCCAAATCACTTGTCCTAAGGCCGAAGGTAGGGAAACAGCAGATCAAGATGGCCAGTCCATTACAGACACAGAGCAAACACACACACACACACACAGACATACGCACATTCACAATATACGGCAATAGGGCAATATACTGTTTCCATTTGGCCTGACCTGCATGGCTTTAGATTTTAGGGGAAACCAGGCATCCGCTTTCATGGCATTAGATTTTAGGGGTAACCAGAGCATCCGAAAAAAAAAAATGCACCAACACGGGGAGAATGTGCAAACTCCACACAGAAAAGCCTCCTGGTTGAGCCAGGATTTCAACCAAGAAGCTTTTAGCTGTGAGGTGACAGTGCTACCCATAATTATGTAGAATGCACAAACTTCGACAGGATTTTGCCTGCACTCTTCAGGCGCTCCAGTCGGTCTTTCAGATGTTTCCTTTTACGCGCAATAGCAGAATCTTCTTGGATCAGCATTCCTGGATTGTTCCGTCCAATTTGGCAAGCATTGCATTCTGAAGATGAGAGATGTACTGGTCCAGAATGTGATACTGGACTATGAGTGGAACTTGATTAGCCAGACGTTCAGAAGTAATCTACAAATACAAACAAAGTTCAAATTAAAAGTAAACACAAAATATAACTAGCACAAATCAATATTTGTCACAAGACTACGCCCTCTCATAATGCCATTGATTATGTAAAAGTTTTTTTCTGTTATTTTTTTCTTCTATCCCACGTTTAATGTACAGGATCAGTTAAATGTAAACAGTTCAAGCTGTGGTAGCTGTTTAGAAGGAAATTGACTAGTTTGCAGAGGAATGAGTGGTTGGAGTATTTAGAATTTAGAAACAATCGTTATATTTTGCAGTTTTGTTAGATGCCTTTTGTGGTACACAGACTACACACTTCACCCTTTTAAAGAACAAAGATTACTTACTTATTAGGTATACAAACCTTGAAATAGGAGCTGAGATGGTATACCATCTCGCGTAAATCTGCATCGCGCAGCCAAGAACTATTTATGGGTTTTTGTTTTACAATGCTTAGCTGGTCACTGTAGAGACTGTCTTGGCAGTAGACAATCTTCTCAATCTTAAATTGATAATGTATTTTCTCCACAGCTTTCTGAAACTGTTCATCGAAAAAATCTTCAATTGGATCTTTAGCAGCCCTCAACAGGTGAGAGAAGGCGTTGAAATGAGAGTTAACAATATGGTCCACACAGGAGTGAACAATGTCTGTAAATAAAAGAGATGGAAAGCAGGGGAGTTTATCAGAGGTAAGATAATGTATGCAAAATTGCCACTGATTTTATGAATTTGTATGATTCTCTCAATCTTTTTGAAAGAACGTCGTTTCTACAGTAGTAACAAATCACATCAAATTTAGCACAGTAAACCATCAAACATTATGGTGCTATTTACCTGCGACATCTTTGAGCAGCTTTAAAGCAGGTTCCTCCAGCTCCTCAATGTGTTTCTTGACAATGTTCTCAAAAGTTCTGTAGTTCAAAAATCAGGAAGCTCCTTTCCTCTGCAAGTCCTAATATACGCTTCTACCTCATATCTGACGGTTTCCTCCGCTAGAGAGAAAAGACAGAAAAATTAGTTTGGAATACAACCATTGGCGTTTTGAACTTGCAACTTACAACATTAGTTAAATCATGCTAGTATGCTTGCATAAGTAAGCAGTTCCAACAAGCAGTACGTCAGTCATCAGCTATACATCTGTGTAAATACCTCACATAAAATCTCTTTATGATGATGATATTTTGCTCTGTTTCAAATATTTCAGTTTCCGTTCCTGAATGTTTAAATCTCATATTTGGTACACTTTTTGGTAACAACAATTAATTGGAATCCATCAGCATTAATGCCCCTTGATGATGCAGCTAGATGGGAAGTAAACAGCTTACCTTCCTTGATCCCCATAGTTAAGCGGTTTACATATTTGTTAGGGGTGTGAATCGTCACTGATCTCACGATTCAATTCGATTACGAATATCATGTCAACGATTCGATACGATATCACGAAGTGTTGCATCCTCACTTTTCAATATTACTACGCCTAAATTTTCGTCAATGCATACAAGCAGTCAATATGATCTCCCTTTTTATTTTATCTACTCTATCTACTTCTATTTTATATTATGCCCCGGTTTCACAAGATGTCCCCAGAATGTGTCTGTGAAATTTCAGCTCAAAATACCCCCCAGATAATTTATTATAGCTTGTCAAAAGGGACAGTTTAGCTCTGCTGGGCCAGTGGATTCAGGGCAAACTAGTGCAGGTGACGGTTGACCTTGTGATCTCTGTTTTACCCTTTTTCAATCGATTCCTAATCTGCCTTCATTCCACATGTTTTCACTGAAGTAAAGATGGTCTTGAATCAGAGATGTTCACAGCTAATCAAGACACTTCATTTTGAGTCTGTTTGAAATAAAATTATTCCCCCCCCCACCCAAGAATATGGGTAACTAAACCCATATTTTTGGTCCCCATTGACTTCCATAGTAGGAATAAAAAAACGATGAAAGTCAATGGTGCCCCACAACTGTTTGGTTACGGACATTCTTCAAAATATCTTCTTTCGTGTTCAACAGAGGAAAGAAATTCATACACGTTTGGAACAAGATGAGGTTGAGGATATGATGACAGAATTTTCATTTTTGGGTGAACTATCCCTTAAGAAATTAATTGATGAACAGAATTATTCCTTAGCATCCTGCATTTTAATTGCGTACTGGAGGTACGCTATTATGTCATGTGCAGAGTGATGTTAACATTTAAGATAGCTGGTGAGAGAAAAATGGCACTATCAAATTTCGCAAAAACATTCTCGTACTTTTATTTTGAAGGAAAATCACTAAAGACGAAGTGGTTGTGAGTAACTGATGCTGTCATGAGTGACAGATCTATTTTAGAACCAGCCACTATCAAAATAATCTGGTTGCAGGCGTGGGCCATATATTATTGCTGGTGGGTCAGTTTCTGCTTTACATGAGATTCGGATACTCCGGCAATAAAAAACGTGAATTTTACTCATCAAATTTCTCAAACGTGTAAAAAGTTTTGTGTGTGGTTCTAAAAAAAATCAAACATAATTAGCTACTTGGTATTTTATGTTTATATGTTTACTTAAATGTTGTAAAGTGCTTTAACAAATTGCCTCATCATTTTTACAGATAAATTGCTTTAATACCAATTATCAGGGTGGCCTAGGACTTTAGTACAGTAGAATACTTCTTATAAGTAAGTAAGCTAAGTTCTTATACCTGTCCTGACCTGAGCACAAGCTCTCATTCTAATCCTGAAAGTCTTAAATACTTATATTTAAAGTCTTAAATACCACATTTAAATACTTTAAGTCTTTAAATTTATTTAAATTGATAATATCACATGTGTACCTAATTACTGTTTGTCTGATGATTGCCCAATCTCTGAACAAAAAGGGTTCAATAAGCGCCACCTAGCTGTAAGTGTAAGCACAAAAAAAGCTCACGTTGTTTTCCAAAGACAGATATTGATAAAAATGGTCTGTATCTTAAACCTGCATTGATTGCTTACCTCCACTGTAACTGATTTCCCACACAAATGTTAATGCTTTGATGTTAAAGCTAGAATGTCCACTAATGTGNCCACCCCCCCCCCCCCATTCCAAAAAGAAATGGTTAGACCCAAGTCTTCAGCAGCCAATGACACTGACCTGTTCAAACATATTTTTGCGTATTTTAGTGTGGATTTAATGTGTATTTCACGTCTTAAATATGCATTGAATATGATTTGTCACGTGCAAACAACACGTATTTAAAGCGTATTTCACGCGTAAACAACGCGTTGACATATTCAAATTCACGTGTTTTTGGCGCACATGGCTTTCCATACACTGCTGCACATGACCCAGATCTCGTCCCATTTTCTCACAACTCTTTTAAGTTAATTTAAGAATTTATTTACTCATTTAAGACTGCTCTTATGAGGACACTCAACAAAACGGACATTTTGGTATAATTGTGTGTTATTACGCAGCGCGTTCACAGGCAGCGCGTTCTCTTTTGACTTTTAGCGCTTGAATGGTTTAAAAGCATTTGCATGAAGAAGAACGTGATTATATAATGTAACGCTAGCCAAAGGATGACAGAAAAAAAATGGATGCTGCGTTAATTGCGTTAAATATTTTCAAGGCATTAAACTGAAAAACATTATTAACGTTGACAGCACGGACATAATCAAATGTTTGATGGAGTTTTTACACGGCACCCCTGCTCTCGCCTGTAACCTATACGAAAGTACGTCAATCATCATTAGAGTGCCACCTTCAGGCTGAATAACGCAAGGACATTACAAATCTGCTAAAAGTGTGTCTGATGTGTTCAGCGATTAGGATAGAAAGCTTACAAAATGTTTTTCATAAACTAGCGCTAAGACGCATAATCCACCCTACCTAAATTTACAGCATTAAAACATTACTTTTAAATTTACAACAAAATATCTGAGTAACTTTTTCAAAAAAGTAACGCATGTTACTTTTCCCATTTATTGACTGACACCTCTCCTGTTCCCATGTTGAGAGAAATCGGGAGTAAGTGCAGAGGCGTTGTTTCAGCACAGCAGCACAGCTGAAAGGTTTGTTTGAGCAGTGCCCTCTACTGTGCTGGTGTGAATTTCATTCATTGCTTATTCATTTCAGTTTAGGTGTGAAAAGGCCTTTACATTTACAAAAATAGTACAAGTAAACCAATACCAGGTTAGAAAGAATAATGTAACATTACTTTCCATAAAAAATAACCTCTTGGTTACATAACCCTCGTTCCATGAAGGAGGTAACGGACATCTGTCTCAACCAGTGCACCGTTTTCCAGCTGTGAGAACAGCCTTTTTTTTTTTCTCAGACGTAAATCATGCAAACCATGAGACAACTTGACCCTGCTGCAATGCCGTAGCACCAACGAAGCGAAGAACTTCTTCCAGAAGAGCGACTTGTTTGTAGAAACACACGCTTTCTAGAGAGCAGAAGACATGAACCACTCAGCTCTGAAGCGAAAAGCTAAAAATGCGATGCACCTGCTATTCATTATATACCCGCGTTGCGAGGCGGAGCAGCTGATGCAAACAACGCATACCAATGAGCATTGGCTTGTTTAGTTACACTCGAAGTAGATTGGCCTCTCTAGCGAGAGTGGCGTCGAACGTGACCGACTGAAAGGGAACCAAGTGGTGCAATTAGTTACTTTTTAGGGAATAATGTAATATTGTAACACATTACTTTTAAAAGTGCAAAGGACAAGACTATTCAGAGTTGGGCAAAAATCGCTGAAATGTTGTTAGATAAGCATCCTTATTTTGACTTACCATTACATGTATTTCAATGTAATCAGTTCTCATGGCATCTGTTTGTATAGTTCATTGGAGTTTTGATTTATGTTAAAAAAAATCTGATAAAATAATCATAGAACAGGCTGAATTGCACAAAGCAACCATCAGTAATACAACTTCATCCCAGAAACAAAAGTTTGCATAAAAATGTCACTACTTGTGATTGCATCCCACAAGAGAGCAGTCCATCACTGGATGCAGGATCATTTTAATCAGGGTAATGCTATAATGCTAATGCAACAATTCTATTATAAACTCACTCTTAATGGTTTTGGCATTCAGGACGACTTTCCATTTTCCAAATTCCTCCCTGATTTTGGTGAAGACCCTAATGTCTGAGTCTGAGTTTTTTAGATCTTCTTCTGCCCTCTTTACTCCTTCAAGGGCATCATTGAACTGGTGAATTTTCTGAAGAGCACAAAAATAAAATAAAATGTTTAAAAATTAAATCCAAGTAAAAACATTGCTGGGGTGGAACATATACAATTAATACTTCCAGCTTAGGGTTAGGTAATTAACAATAATTTAGGACAAATATAATGAAACTTCATAGAAAACTCAGAAGTCTAGCTGGATGGTGCCGGTGAGTGTACATTAACGGGAAATAATAAAGTTGAGGACGTTCTGTGGCATTCACCACCAGATTGTGGTGTTTTTTTGTTTTTTTTTACCGTAATCAGAAAATTGCTCTTCTCGTGTTCATCAGTTGGAACTCCATCTCCCAGTGCTCTAAGATCCTCATTCGTCTTCTCTAATTTCCTCTCAAGTTGTTTCTGCAACTGTGGCAGCGTTTTCTAAAAGTGAAGAAATAAAATGGAAATGGAGACATTAGAATGCAAAAAAAATCTGACCCTATTCTGACTTTAATTTACTTCAGTCTTTTGTTTCTTTAAGGCAAACTCTAATAAACTAGGTATGTCATGTAACTTTGCTTACGCACATAAATGTGTTCAACCAATTCTTTTGTAAGTCTTTCTGCAAGAAGGGGTACTGTAGCTTTTCCTTCCTCAAGAATAGACCTGAAGGGAAACAATCATTTCAATAGTAACAAAGAATTTGAAGACAACTGGAGAATTTTGCATAATTTATGTGTAAAAATTGTAAATATTAACAAAAAAAAGGTCATTTTTAAAATGCCACACAAATGTCCCTGATACCTGAAATACACATTTCAGTGCAGTCTGTCAAGTGCCCTAAACACTGTAAACTGCAAAACAAAAGTCCAACTCTGAGGATGCACCTCAACAAGGGTGTTTCAGTGGGCCGGCCGTTCAGCGCTCATGTGCTCATTCCACAGCGTCATATCGGCCAGGTTCCTTCGGGAATATGCGCTGGTTCTTATGCAGATAGTGGTTAAACATGAGATATAATTAATTTGGGTTATATCAAACGGGCAATCCTTGGTCTTATTAATCTATTACTTGCTCCAGAGCAAATCGATTTTGGTAAAGGGGAAAATTAAGTTTCATAGGTTATTTCATTTAAATCCTGTACTAGAGTCCTGCTTGTACGTTTGACTTAATTGATTGCTTGTTTATTCCCTATTGTCTTTTATAATGGCTATTGTTGTTAATTTAAATACTGTGTTCATTAAATAATATTTTATATAAGTATGCCGTATTTGGTATTGAGAAAGGATCCTGATATGGACTTGAGTGAAACTTAAATTATTACGCCTTTAGATGGCGGCAAAAACTGTCTGAGTGAGTCAGAACAAGGATGTTTTTCTCTTTCAAGCATACCTTTCGGTGTCTCACTATGGGATCCACCCCTTCCGCGTATTCCGGTGGTGGTAGTTATGTTTGAGGCCTATAATAAAAGTTTACCTCTTAGTAGCGTGTGTGTGTGTGCGCGTGTAGCATAGACAGCGCACATCAGAGAGTGCGCGTCAGAGAGAGCTTAAAGTGATATTGATGTTGGTCTCGGGTCAGGTTGGGTTCGGGCTGAAAAATTGCAGACGTTGTCGGGCTGGGGCCGGGTTAGGACCGGATTTTTTGGCCCGTGCAGGGCTCTAACGACCCGTGACCCGTGGTCTCTCCTGTTATGCAGAGATCTACTGTCGCAGGCAGGGGGGGAGATCTTTCATCTTCAACCAGAACACTTGGCACTATGGGCCTGGCCAGTGAGTGGTTCAATTTGAATACAACCGGTTTGTCTGACAGCGTTATCAGAACCATACAGAATGCTAGAGCTTTGTCGACGAGGTCTCTTTATGAATGCAAATGGAGCGTGTTTGAGCGCTGGTGCACGGCTAAGCATGAGATTCCCTTTCAGTGTTCAGTGGCAGTAGTTCTATCATTTCTACAGGATTTGATAGACCAAGGGAAAGCGTTTTCAACCGTAAAAGTGCATTATTTGGCTGCTATATCTGCTTGTCACATAGGTTCTTTTGAGCATCCTTTAATATGCAGGTTCATGAAGGGAATTGCCAATTTCAAAACCGCTTTCCCCTTCATGGGATTTAGAACTTGTACTTGATGCTCTCTCAATGTCCCCATTTAAGCCACTGGACAAGATTGATTTTAAAATATTGTCGCTTAAGACGGCGCTGTTAGCCTTGACCTCGGCGAAGCGCGTAAGTGAGATTCATGCACTTTAGGTGCATCAGCATGTACACAGTTCTTGCCCGGGGATGCAGGGGTAGTTCTGAAGCCTAATCCTGCATTAATGCCCCAAATAGTTAATTATATCACTCCTTTTGAGCTAAGAGCTTTCTATCCACCACCTTTTGCTTCATCAGAACAGCAAAAGTTAAATGCGTTGTGCCCAGTGCGTGCTTTATGCATTTACACGGAAAGAACCAGAGGGTTCAGGGAGAGTGATAAGCTGTTCGTATCTTGGGTGAAACCACGTACGGGGAAGCCGATTACTCAGCAGCGTTTGTCGCACTGGATAGTGGAGGCAATTTTGTTGCCATTTTCCAGTAAGGGTCATGTGCCCCCAGCTGCATTACGTGCACACTCAACAAGGGGAATGTCAACTTCGTGGGCTCTCTTTAAAGGAGTCACAATACAGATATTTGCAAAGCGGCGAGTTGGTCCTCGCTGCATACATTTGCAAGGTTTTCTAAACTGGATGTTACAGCTCAAACTTTAGCACATGCAGTAATGAGCGTAGGAGTTTGAGTCATGACTCATGACTCGTCCAGCCCTGGAGGCGGTACTTGTGGTTGGCAGGAGACTTCGAGACAGGCTATCTGGCAATACGGGAGTTAGGATGTCCCATAGTGAGACACCGAAACGTATGCTTGAATGAGAATCCAAGGCGGAAGGAAGTATTTCTGCACAAAAGAGGGTTTTTAAAGACCTTGCCATAGACACTCTGTTGTTCACACAGCCATTCGCACTGCTACTCGTGTAATATTGCTCATATATCTCTCACAAACTTCTTGGCATTATTTTTTTCACTCAACAGTTTTTCTTACATATATGGTTTGTGTTAGATATTCTTTTCTTGCCTGAAATGAGCATGTTCATAAAAAAAACGTCTTTCTTTTTCCAGCGCTTTGACCAGACCAAGCTTCTCATTGATGTCTTGCTGGCCTCGGCACTTTACGATCATGTAGCCCTTCTTCAGTGGTATCACTTGATTATGACTGTTCTGACCACTGTCTCCTCCATGCCTTCGTCCACTAAGTCCGGTTTAGTCAGAATACCTGAAAATGCAAAGAGAAAGATTTTTATTATTTTTATTATTTCACAAAACAAGATAAACTATAAAGACAATACTTCACATATTCAGTGAGTAGCCTATTTGTACCCAGGGTCCTTTGTCCGGTTGAATCTACTTTGGATGCCATCTGCAGTGCCTCAGTGGTGGCGATGTCAATGTTTGCAGGCACCACAACCAAGCTGATGGTTTCTTGTCTTTTAATGAACTTTTCAATTAGATCTTTTATCTGTTATAGAAAACCAAAATTAGGGAATGCAGTGCTGCAAGAATCAATGCATCTAGAATACATACTGTTATCTGATACTCAAGCTCTGACAGATTTTTTTTAAACTGAAGATTTGTTGACACTTATATGGTGTTTGGGGTCCGTTCAGACCCTTTTGATGTTTCATTGTTCCCTTCATCTCAGTGGCATGAGACTTTTTGACTAAACCCAAATCAAGAAAAGTTGTGACATTTTGAAAAATGCAATAAAATCAAGAATCTGTGATTTGTTCATTCCCGCAAGAGAGAATTGTCAACAACTACAAAAAATCACATTCCTCAATGCAAGATTGCAAAGAATTTAGGTCTTTCACCATCTGCCATACATAATATTGATTCCAGACCATGCTATTAAAAAGTTATGGATTTCGTGTCAATAGACAAAACCATTTTTGTTTACCACATTAACAAAATTTAGGCATGATGCAAAATGACTCTAAAGGCTGTATCTCTGCAATGCTTTGGCATATTGACACCAAACTTTGACCACACCACATCAAATTGGACACAGCGCCACCTATTGGTCAAAAGTGATGAACCATTAAATCAAATTACTAGTGACTGTATATATCATTTTACAGCGATCTGAAAAAACCTGAAATCATTTAAAAATGTCTTTAATTTCTCATTGTTGCAGTTGGTCTGATGCTCCCAGCCATGTTGGCATGTCTTATTGGATTATTTGCATTTGTCTCCGTATGGTAATTGCTGCTGTGCTTGCAGCTATATTTTACATATGTTTTTATATAATCTTATTCTAAAGTTAATTATTTTTTACATTTGGTTTATTGAAATAAATAGTCAATACAATCTGACTTCATTTTTTTGTGGAATTTTAGCTACTGTATATTTTTATACAATTTATGTGGCATTATTACAAAAACAGACACTTCAAAACACCTCAAATCAAATTCTAAACTTTCACAAATATATATATATATATAAATTAAAGCTGCAAGCAGCGATGAAAGGGCCCTCACACCTGTGCCACCGCCACCTGGCGGCTTTAGGAAAACAGAGCACGGTGGGCAGTATGTAAATATAGGAGGACTATGTCAAGTCATTTGTATTTGTCACACTTCCTGCTACCAGCAGCTGGCGCTAATACTATAACTGAATATTTATAGTAGCCATGTCACCCTGTAGCCCAAGACCGGTTGCCCACTGAAGCTAAGCAGGGCTGAGCCTGGTTAGTACCTTGATGGGAGACCTCCTGAGAAAACCAGGTTGCTGCTGGAAGAGGTGTAAATGTTTCCGGGAGTGAATTACAGTGTAAAGCATGTCATTTCCTGTTGCCAGCAGGTGGTGCTATGACTAACTGAATATTGTCATGTAGATGCATTCAGGAAAGGACTCTTATCAAACATGTGAAGTTTGGGGCAGGTCGGACATCGTATTCCTGAGTTACAACAGCTTCCTATTTCATGGCGAAACATCTGAATTTTTCAGGCCGCCACGGACACACCCTTCAGCGAAAACTCAAGATTTTCACAATTTACCACCGCTAAGGCCTTAAGATTACACTGACCACACATAATGTTGATCTGGTTAAATCTCTATAAGGAGTTAATCACAGTGTAAAAAGTGCCATTTCCTGTTGCCCACAGGTGGCGCTATGACTGTAACTGAATATTGGCATGTAGATGTCTTCAGGCCAGCACTTAATAAAACATGTGAAGTTTGGGGCAGGTCCGACACTGTATGCCCGAGTTACAACAACTTCCTGTATCATGGCGAAACATTAAATTTTGTCAGGCCGCCACGGACACACCCTTCAGCGAAAAACTCAAGATATTTGCAATTTAATGTCGCAAAGGCCCTTAGATTAGACTGACAAAATATGATGTGGATCTGGTTAAATCTCTAGGAGGAGTTTGTTAAAGTACAAAGTCTCGAAATGGCAAAAACTGCACAATTTTGAAATTTTGAAAAGTCAAAATATCTCACTTCCTGTTTGGTTTTTAAGATTTCGCCCCGGGACTTTTTTGTAGATATTGGCCTGCTACATGTGTCTACCGAATTTCATACCTGTACGTGAAATGTCGTAGGTGGCCTTTTCGTTGAAATATTGTAGGTGGCGTTATCGAGCCATTTTGCCACACCCACTTCTGAAACCCATATCGCAATTCTGACGCGTGTGCAAAGTTTCATGAGCTTTCGAGCATGTTTAGGCCCTCAAAAATGCGCTTTGGAGAAGAAGAATACTAGTAAACAGAGCAATTCCAGTAGGGTCCTCTCATCATCGGTGCTCGGGCCCTAAAAAGTTGTGATAGGAGCAGTTGGCCAAATCCAGAAAATGTAATGGATCTCTGTGGCCCTCTGCTGGCTATCTCTGTCAAAATACTTTTTTTCTAAAACTAACTCCTACAGGGTTTTTTTAACCAGCAGATGGCAGAATTCTGCCTCTAAGACCTAGATCAATATCCAGAAACTCATATTTAATTTAATTCATCATTAAAGTAATTTTTCCAGAAAAAAATATTTAATTTTAATTTGTAATATGCAAGGTAATAGTGTAGTACAGTAATTTTACACAAAATATGTTTAAAAAAAAAAAGTACCACATATCACCCAAAACACAGCATAAACCTATAGTTGAGAAGTAAATTAAAACAATTATATATTATTTGTATGTATGTTTGTCATTGTATAATATATATATACTAAAATAAAGTATGAGGGTTAATTTATATGATAATTTGCTGCCACAGTTTATCTGTTTGTTCCTTTTAATATTCCGTGAAGTATTATTTGCTGTTCTCTTCATTTTATATGCGTATTTATGTATATGTGTAGGTAAATGCATGTATGTGTGCACACACACACACACACACACACACACACACACACATATACACACATACAAACACCTACACATACATTAAATTTTTTATTTAATATGTGTGCTTGTATGTATATGTGCGTATGTGTGTGTATTTATGTATATACTGTATTTGTTCTTCCTTTTTGTGTTGTATCTTTACTGTTGCTCTAGGTCTTTTAATCAGAATTATATCAAATAAAAACTATGATCACAATTTTTTGGCTAAGTCCAAATTGTACTATTATTTTAAATCCCTATTACTGTAACTTAACTTAGTTATATTCCTATTATAATAACCTGCACCATGTTTCCTGTTTGTTAGCATATATTATGTACATAAGCATTTATATTTTTTCTGAGGAACCATATTTATAGTATGGTATATTTATCTGAGGAACTAACTATTCCAATGACTCCGAAGCTGTTCGGTTAAGGTAAAAAAAAGTTACTTAGTTCACCTTTAACTCAAGGAGTTCAGTGAAGTTGGCAATTCATAGGCTATTCGAACTTCCCTATTCTTGAGCTAAACTTTGTTAAAACACAAACGACACCTATTTACAATCACGTAACCTAGACGAGCTACAACCCAATTTCAGCCGAAATCAACCAGAAATCTATCCTGGACTGTAGTGTGTGGCTTCTATTGAAGTGTATGTTTTCAACGATCTATTTTTCTCTCTCCATATATCAATTAGATCCATCCTTTTTGTGAAGTCAATTCGTTTTTTTGAATTTGGAGTTAGTTTTGGTGGGCACCTGTCTAATTGGTTATCCATAACCATATTAAAGTCACCGCCCAAAATTACTTTAGCTGAAGGATATTTAGACATCAACTCATTTAATGCAGAGTCCAGTTCTTCCAATAATTTAGAATTTTGTGAGTGTGAGCAGTACCCATAGATGTTGCCTAAAATAAAAAATGCATCTTCCAAACAGGTAGCCTAATAGTAACCATCGGTATCCCTTACAGTATTAAGAACCTTTCCTTTAAATTTATGAGTGAGAATAGCAACCCCTGCGACGTGGTTGGATCCGTGAGTCATCCAAATGTCCTCTCCCCATTGACTCTTCCATAACTTTTCGTCTTCTTTATATGAGTGAGTTTCTTGGATGAAAATAACATCAGCATTGTAGTCCTTACAAAAAATAAAGATCGCTTTTCTTTTAACAATGTTTCATAGTCCTCAGGCATACCCCTACAATAGTGCTGCGTTCCAGTCCAAAATAGTCATGCCCTTCACTCGCTGACTTCCCTCCGTCTTGTTCACTCGGATGTACGTCATTGCTTACGTTGCACGAGTGCCCACTACTGGTGGAAACTGCAATGGGCTGAATTGAAAATCCTAAGCCCTTGATCAATTGGAATCAGCTGTGGTGTTGTTATTTATTTATTTATTTATTTATTTTTCCCTTTAAGAATTTGTTTAATGCAGCATCCAAATGTTTATAGGTGTGTTTGGGTTGTTTTAAATATATATATATAAAATATAATTAATATATCATAGAGTTGTTTGTTGTGGTGGTGATTAGATGAGATCTGTGGGGACGTCACAATCGTACTGCATTGTGGGACATATAGGTGCCTGAGTGTAGGCCTACATATGAAGTAGACTTCCCTCGTTCAAAATCGAGGGAACGAGGGTCTGTCCATATAAACTTCCCTCGTCCACTACACGAAGTGGCACGCACTTCAAAATGGCGGCAGGGATTCCCCCGAGGGGAAGTGCTTAGGGAAGTTCGCAAGTGTGTGTCTAAAAGTGGACTGGGACGCAGCCTAGGCCTTTATCTTATTTCCTAGTTTCGGAACATTCGAAATCGCCAAGCAGTGTACTCGCACTTCCGGTGGTTACTTAGTTACAGATGAAAAGTAGGTCAGTAAACTTAAATAAAATTGCGATATAGACCAGTGTCTGTCAATATTAAACCGCATAAAGACTATTTAAATAGGAATCATGCATGTTCTGAGTGTCTCTGTGAATGAATGGCACAGACGTGCTGTTTCATTTACCACACACACACTGAGGCACGCATGACGCTCGCGATGTTTTCAGTATACATATCAGGACATTAATGCACTTCATCAACACAGCCGCTCTGAGAGTCACTTCAGCAGCATTTTAGCTTAATTTGAGAAAAACTATCGTCATATTATAAAACACAGAGAGAGGTCTACGCGGCAACCCGTCAAAATAAAAGTTTGGTTTAACCTTTGAATAAAGTTTTGCTTAAATAATGACATTTTAAATAATTGGTTATAACAATTTTATTAAACCATTAAAATGGAATCAAGAAAAAAAAAAAGAAAAAAAAAAAGAAACTTTTGGGAGATGCGAGAGCGAAGTAGTCCAGTGATAATTAACAGGAGCCATGGTGAACGCAATAACCGGAAGACGCAGTACACTGCTTCAGCAATTTTTCACGGCTACTTCCACCGTTCTATTGTGATGCGATAAAGGCCTATTAGTGTCTTACTTGTTTCTCGATGTCTTATGGCTGGTTGCCAGTGGCAATTCTAGCAATACCTGGCAGATCAATGAGAGTGAGATCAGGGACATCACTGGACTGGATCTCCAGAGTGATCATCTCATGACTGATCCCTTCTCCCTCTCAGCCAATACTGTCTGAGCTATTAAAAAAAAAACATTAAAAATAAAAACAACCATGACACAAACATCCCACAGATGACAAAACAGTTAATTCAACTATTCTAAAGGCTTACAGGGAATTAAAGTTCTCAATAAACTGTATCTGTATACACTTAAATGTGTAAGTATACAAACCATTTAAGACAGCATTCTCTATTTCAGCTGGGTTCTTCAGTTGCTTTATTTCGCCATTATATGACAGCAATCCATGCCAGTTGTTGTCCTTTGTAATTCTCTTCAGTTTCAATACCAGAGGACAGCGTGTCACAATACCTGTGTTGAATATACTAGATGTTCAGCTTAAAGGTAGAGTAGGCAATTTCAGAGAGGCTAGCAAAAGCAAGCTAGCTTTGAAAGCATTAGATCCCACCCTCCCTTCAGAGTGCTCTCCAAAGCTACACCACCTCCAAAACACATGAACGTGTACAGCCAGAGTCTGCAAAGCTTCACGAGACGGCGTTAAACTACGTCATGTCTCAAAGCACATTACAATAACAATGAACATAAACAACTTACAGATCTCTTATTTGTACCACCTGACTGCTGCAGTTAATTTTGGTGTTGATAGTGTTGACATAGAATCGCATAAATCAGAGTCTGAGGATATAAACAGCGAGTAGTACGTCACGTCATAATTACGGTTATAACATGGTGTGAACGCAGCATAAGCTTGTTGTTTTTGTTCAGGATGAAGTGTGAAAGGCGGCTGCTGTTTGTTTGTGGCGCTCTGTGACTGTCTGTCACAACTCTGCCATACGGAACGCGCTGATGACGTGTGATGTCTGCACAAGCAGGGGGCGCGGAGGTATGGAAATGCAACGCTATCTAACGATCAACTCGTACGAGTGAGTAAAAGGTGGCCAATTCGTACGACCTAACTCGTATGATTTGTCTAAACACAGTGATGGATTGGTTTAGGGGCGTGGTCAGGGGTAGGTCATTCGTACGAATTCATACGAATTGGGCAACTCGTAAAATATGTACGATTAAGCAAAAATCTTACAAATTCGTGCGAGTGAGGTCCTATGAATTCGTACCAATTAGCCACCTCGTAAAATTCTTACAAATTGCCGTGAGATCGGGTTGGGAATTACATATGTTGACAGGCAGGTATGTACATTGTATATATGGGGGAACATTTAACATATAGGAAAAAGTGTTTATAAAAAAAATGGCCAACCCTATACCTTTAACAACACATTATTCAGACTAATAAATAAGGAAAGAGCAAACAGGTATTTCCAGTCTGTTGTGTAATGCATATTGTGCTATTACCTGTTCCCCTAGGTAGTGCCACTCCAGACAGGGCTTCCAACACAGAACTCTTTCCTGAGCTCTGGTCACCTATGACAGCAATAGCTGGCAGGTTCAGGTCCTCTTCAACACCTAATGACCTGAGAGAGTCCACTAGGTCAATGCATGGGCGGACCTTCTCTTCATAGTGCTGGCTCAGACTACTACTCTTTCCCTTTGAAGAACTGCTTGGAGACATGTCTGAACTCTGTCTGGAAAATATGACAAAAAGAAACAGTTCTCTGTAGATCAGTGATATTGACCAATTGTCAATCAATGATGACCTATCAATTTTAGAACTTTCAAGAAAGAAAGTTCAACAAAGTCAACAAAAATGTGCTCGTGTACGGCTGCACGCGAAGTCGGAGCTGAAGAAGAAGCTGGCTCAAAACCTCACAACACCCTCCCCTTGTCGGTGATTGGTTGGAACACTATTTGTTTTGGTTTTGAGTGGTTGGTGAAACCAATTGTTTTTGTGTGCAGATCTCAGAGCCTACGCTGCCTACAGGGACGCGTTTTTTTGACGGCATGCTTATGGGGCGGGCAGCTAGCAGATCATTAGGAAAGATTAGATGAATGTGATCTTTTTTGGGGGGCCTGAAATCACTGATACAACCTTTAACACTGACCGACAGGAACACAATGATATTACCACTGACTCTCTTGCATACCATTGTTTGACTTTATTAACCAATATCAGTCCAAAAATAAATATACAGTATACAGAAAATCAACTTAAGGCTACAATGATAAATTATACAGTATAGACCTACAACGTGTTCAATTATTGTATATGAAATGTTTATGTTAACGTTGATATATACACTCAAAAAAAATGCTGGGTTGTTTCTGTAAACAAATTGTTGGGTAGATTGTGCTGGGTCAAAATGCTGGGTTGTTTGGGGTACTGTAAACACATTTTTGGGTTGCTCATGCTGGGTCAAATGAGTTTTAAGGGGGTTATTCACAAATAAACAGCTGGTTGGGTTATTTTGACCCAGCAACAGGTTTATTCTTGCAGAACTTTCTGGATCTTCACTTCAGACTCGAGGAGCACGCAACACGGGAGCAGGCAGTGTTTTATGGTAAGTTAATATGAATGTTTACCTATATTTAAAAAAAAGTTGTGGTAACAGCAAAGACTGTTCAACATACAGTCTTTGATATGGAAGGGTGATGAGTAACGTATTTATTCTGTGAAACATTAAATAGCCAAAGCTAGCCGGTTAGATTTTTTTTGACAAAATGCTGCATCGTTAAATCCATAATTGTAATTCAGCTAGGCCTATATCAGCAGCCTTTTTGAAATATGCAGTTTAAATTGTAAATTCATCACGTAATACGCTGATTTCAACAATGCCTTGGACTACCAACCTGAAGCTGCTGCCGCGATTTACACTATTGGATGTTAATATCCAATATAGGATATGTATATAGTTCATTCCTGCTTCTTTTTTTACTTTCTGAATATATAT